>JAQHUG010000073.1:3531809-3611265 GCA_028555095.1 Dicrostonyx torquatus
TTTCTTTTTTTTTTTAAAGATTTATTTATTTATTATGTATACAACATTCCTTCGATGTATGTTGCATGCCAGAAGAGGGCACCAGATCTCATTATAGATGGTTGTGAGCCACAATGTGGTTGCTGGGAATTGAACTCAGGACCTCTGGAAGAGCAGTCAGTGCTCTTAACCTCTGAGCCATCTCTCCAGCCCCAGTACTCTACTTTCATCAACCAGATTTGGTTGTCTTTTCTGCATCTGTACTAGACTGGAAGCTGCCCATGGCTAGAAGCTGGCCTGGCTCTTGCATTGAGTTCTACTTCTGTACTCTTCAGTGGTCCTGCATGGATGGAAGAAACAGCCAAGGTCACCAGAACAGGCATTGCCACTTTGGAACATGCTTTGCCTTTCCATCTGCTGTTTCTCGGCAAGACTTCCTACTGAGTCTGGCCCAAGGAAACTGATGTCTTGACCACTCACTACATGCAAAGCCAGCATTACAAAAGCACCCAGACTGGAGCTGTGCGGGAACAACTAGTCTGATATTAAAACTGAGAAAATATAAACTGCAGTCTGAATTAGGAACATTCAAAACAAGGCAAAAACAAGAAAAACAATTTCTATAAAGTGTTTAGTATATAAAGAAGGTTTCCAATAAACTCGTGTGGGCTTTGAGTTGTGTAAATTCCCTTAATCGAGTTGCAGCATTTCTATTTATCTTGCAGAGTGAGCAAAATGATCTTGATCCTATCATCAGCAAAGTATGTGTAGTATATCCTTGGCTCTGTGATGGATGCTCAGAATGAGGCAAAATGCAATTAGAAGGTGAGGTAGTGAAGTAAGCATCACCTTGAGGTGATCTGACCCCCTACGGTACTCCTACTTGAAAGATGTGAGGATCAGAAGCATAGTGCAACCCACATCAGGGATCCAGCTCTTTATTTCTCTATGTCAGTGCATAGAGAAATAGTTGAGTCTGAGTTTCCAGACACATGATGATAGCAACAGCAATAACTGGCCTAGGTAAAGCAAGAGCAGTGGTCAGAGCCCCTGGCGAGGGTCAGCCCAGCATTATTTCATTTACCCAAGCTAGAATTTTATGAGCTATGAAACGCTCTAACAGTACACAGCAGTAATTGGAGGTTAAGGGATTCAGAAACGCGGCCAAGGTTGCATAGCTAACAATTAACAGTGCCTGGCTCCAAACCCTTTCTTGGTCATTTGCTTGCAAAGTCGTGTTGTTAGCTTCTAATCACCCATACTGCCCTCAGCCAGAGTCAGGCACAGATGAGCATCGAGGAAGATTTGAGATCTGAATCTAGAGACCGACTTTGGTTATTGCTCACACCAGTTGGAGTAAGCCGCCTCCTCTCGGAATCTCTATTCTGTCATCTGTCATGTGGGAAGATAGTATTACCCACCCTTCCAAAGTCTCCAAGATAGTCAAGCAGATAGCTCACACATGAGAAGTTAGGAAAGAGGAACGTGCTGTACAAATAACAGCTGATAGGATTTGTTTAGAAGAAGAGCTTCCTGGTGGAATTATAAGAATTTAGTTGTTAGTTACAGAGCACTTTCGTATGACAATTAAAGATTAGTTCCAAACCAGCATGACTGGGAGACATAAGTGGTGGACTTTGTCCACAGAGGCGGACGGGCCTGCAGTGGAGGACACGGCTGGCTGTCCTATAACCATGCAATCTTACCATGGGCAGCAACATAGAAATGTGACCCATGCTGAAGTTTCCTGCCCAAGCCTAGTTGCCGTTACAGTCATTCCTGAATATTAAAGAAACAGTCATTTCGTGTTTTGTGGTGCACATCTGTGACCCTAGCACTTGAGAGACAGAGCTAGAGTACCTAGACTTTAGTGTCAGCCTCAGCTATTCAGCGAATTCAAGACCAAAACAATAAAAATAAGTAAATACATAAATAAAGAGACAAACAAGAACACAGGGAGGAAATGTTTTCATCTAGAGAATGGGCCAACAGCTCAATGTTTGCTTGTTTAAAAATTCTGCTCACGCCAGGCAGTGGTGGCGCACGCCTTTAATCCCAGCACTTCAGAGGCAGAGGCAGGAGGATCTCTGTGAGTTCAAAGCCAGCCTGGTTTACAGAGTGAGTTCCAGGACAGCCAGGGCTGTTTCATAGGGAAACCTGTCTCGGAAAACCAAAATAAAATGTAAAATAAAGACGGATCACTTACAATTCTACAAACTTATGCTTTACAGTCTATAGTCTGTATACCTATTTTTTTCTATTTAAAATTAAAGCACAAAAAGACTTTACCTAGTATTATTACATGTTCAAAGCTCTAGGGAAACGTAGTGTCATAAGGTAACTTGAAGAAATGTCAATTATCAGATTTTTCTACGTGTCTACAGCATCCAAACTCTCACTGCTTTTGATGATGTAAAGGAGAGCTCCTGACTACAAGAATTTGCTTTCACTCCTGCCTTTGTTTTGTAGCCAAGCACATTCATAGTTAACGACTAGAATACACATCTGTAATCTTTCTATGTCCAACCTCTGCTTCTCCCTCATTTGTAATAATATCGTATTGGTTTTCCCTTAAGCTTCTTCCCCCTTCCCTATTCTCAATCCATAAGGCTTAAAAGAATTTGACTCTACTGTCCCCAACTGTTGGCAGGTGACCTAAGCCCAACAAGTCAGAATGATAGTTGTGGGTTTTTTCCCCAAGTCTGAGCATGTGATGCAATCAAGATCCACAGATGCAAATAGTGGACTGTCCGAAGCAGCTACTGAGAAAGACATCAGACAAGGAAGGCAGAATGCTTGGGATACTGCTAGACATCTCCACTGACAGCTGAAAGGACCTATTTGACAGCAGAGACAGGTGACTAGGAAAGGGATTTCCTAGAGGCATTGATTGTCCATTCAGTACTTCCCCTAGTCCTAGCCATTGTATTGCATAACTAACTCTCTTCTCTCTCTCTCTCTCTCTCTCTCTCTCTCTCTCTCTCTCTCTCTCTCTCTCTGTCTCTAAGAGATTTTCCAGTTGTGGAAATGCCACATGTATTACATGCATCATCTGTTGAGCCCCCAGGGGCTTCATTGGAGCAGGAAGGCCATAGAGCAAATTCTTAAGAGATGTTCCCTTTTCCATCTCTACTTGGTCATGTTGGAAATTAGTGGCAGAAGTCACCATAGCGCACTCAGGTTATGACAGGAACTCTTCTAGTGACTAGTTTTGGGTAATGTCATTAGCTACATCTCATCAAAAACATGTTTATTATATTTCCAAGAGAATCCACACACTGGAGATTAGTTGTGCCTCAATTAACACCTTCCAGAGATTAGCACGGATTATACTCTTATTGACATAAGAACATGGAGAGGCTGGAAAGATGGGTAGGGTGTCTGCCACATAAGCCTGAGGACCTCTGTTTAGATTGCCACCCATGTGGTATGGAGCTGCTGGACAGAGACAGGAAGATGCTGAGGATTTGCTGGCCAGCCAGTTAGCCAAAGAAGTGAGGAAGCTGGATTCAGTGAGAGACCTTGCCTCAAAAATAAGATGGAGAATGACAAAGAAAGTCAATATGACCTCGGCCTCTGGGTTCTGCACACATTGGCCTAGGGAAACACACTTGAACATGCTAAATCAACCAGAAGCATTAACAATTTTTTTTGAGAATGTAAAAAAAAAAAAGCCACTAGGTTGACACTCAGAAACTAAGCATGATAACGCACTCTGGAAATCCTATAATGAAATGTACTTGGGAGGCCTGAGGGTGACTACAGTCTTATCTATATTTGTAGTGCCAGGTCAGCTGGTACTACATTGTGAGACACCCCCCCCAACTCAAATGAGCAATACAAGAGATGCTTTAGTGCCAAAGACCCAGATTCTACCCCCAGTTCTGCCTCAGCTTTGCTCCACGTCCCATGTTCCAGTTTCATTTAGGCCTCAGTTTCTTTATCTGCCCAATGCTGATCACACAAGGTGCCGTGGAACACAGTAGCCATCTCTGATGCTCGTAGACACGCAGCTGGCCTACCTTTCTAGAGGTAATGCTGACTCTCTTCCATAGGCCATTTAAGTATATGATTGACCAAACAGCAGTTGAGTCAATAGGACATGCTCATGTGTCATGGCCTACGAAAGACCCTCCAGTGCTTTCTTTCCCTTGCTAGGACCCCAGAGAATAATGTGAAATGGCCCACTCAATTAGGGCTGAGCCTCCTTCACCTCAGCCCTTGAGCTGGTTTGTGGGTCAGAATCACCCCGCACACCCAAAATAAACATCTGTTATGCATGAGAACAATCTTGTGCTGTGATAAGCCATGGCTATTCTAGTGTTTCATTCCTAAGAATATCTTGGGCATGTCAGCTGTAAAAATAACATTCCCTTCGCTTTCCTTGGTCAGCTATATTTACTGAATGCAACATCTGGGTTTTAACCTCTATAGTCTGGGAGGCTTCTAGTGAGAGACTCATAAATATCCCTTCACAAAAGCATGGCAGATGCTCAATTAGGCTCCCAAGTATTTCATAGCTGAAGAGACTGATTCATTGACAAATAGACGCAACAATAAATATATGTCGACTGACTTAACTTTTAATAATTAAAGACATCCTGCCCCAGAAAACTCTTTTGTGAATCTACTTTAAAAGCGGCTCTCAAAATCGGAGAAAATTATGGAAGGATGTAAATCAAACCTTGCACTCCTGCATCTTAATTCATACCTTCAACAAATGTTTAGTAAGTGCATTTGTAATCAGTACCAGGTACCCTATTGGTCCTTTCCTAAGGGTTTACTAGTTAGCCGTTTCTGCCGCAAATTAACCAAAGACACAACAAGTTCAAACAACGGACATTTTAGTCCCTCGTCTTTTCGAAAGGTTCAAAAAGAGAAGTAGGTTTTCCTGAATGGTTTCTATTTAAGGTCTCTCGTGAGGCTGGCATCAAGCTGGTGGGTAGAGCTGGCATGATTTGAAGACTCAACTAAAATGTAGAGCTCGCTTTAAAGTTTACTCTTATGTTCGGTGGGCCCTCAGTTCCTCAATAGCCACAGATGATGATAGAGTTGCCTCTACCTAGATCTCCCCACACCAGGGATGAAAGAGAGCGACACACAGAGACAGAGACAGACAGAAAGAATCTAGAGGCCAGAGTTGACCTTTTATCACCTAGTCTTCAGAGTAGGGCAATGCCATCCCCAGAGATTAGAGGTCAGCACTTAAGGTGTGGATTATCAGAGAATCAACAGAAACAACTTTAAAACTATGAAGGAAGATTGAATAAAAAGATAAAATGTTAACATTTTCTTCATTTATGCTCCATATTTTTGCTAATTATAATCAGCATGTGTTGTTTTGAAACTTGATTTTCTGTCAACAGACAATATATATCATTCTATGTTTGGCACAGGATGAGAAATAGTTAGACTTGTGTCAAAGGCAAACCTGACCTCTCTCAATGCTTCTAGAAAAAAACTGGAAAGCATCAGTTCCTCTTGAAGATGCTGACAATCTTTCCCCCAAGAGATGCTATTTTCTGTTCATATGGTAACATACTGCATGTATTCAGAATTCTAGAAGGTTTGGGTTTTTGAGTGACTCAAAGATGATAGGGAAAAATTAAGATGACATAGCACCTTAATTTATCTCTTCTGGGAATGCAGTATGCACAGCACCTATACAAGTCAGAAGACAATTAATGGAAGTTGGTTCTTTCCTTCTACCTCGTGGGTTCCAAAGATTGAACTCGGCTTGTCAAGCAGATGCTTTATCCCCTGAGCCACCTCAGCAGCCCACAGAAATTTAAGAGCGTTGGAGAATCTAGGAACTTCCATAAAAAGATACTTCCCAATGAATTTTAACTCTCCAATTTATTTAACTTTCAGTGGTTTGACTCTATTTTTATCTGCTGAACTGTCTAGTAGATTCAAATTTTTCACCATTGTCCTTCACCTTCTGTAATGAATTCTGAAGCAGAATTCCATCTGTCACTTTAGAGAATACAGCGTCTCATCTCCGGACTGAAATCAAGCTCAGCAGCCGAAGTATCACTTCATCAGCAGCATCATCATCAGCAACGTGGAAAGCGCAAGCCAGTTAAACTCCCCTTGCATTCAGAAGAACCTGGGGATTGCACCTACAATGGTTTTACAAAATGGGGTGGTGGTCTGTGGTTCTCAGAAGCGCACAGGGGTCAGTGACACTGACTCTTTTGGTCTTCTCTGTGACTCAGACCCTCCCACCCCAACTCTTCATCTGTCCCCGCTCACTGCCTGCCGCTGCCACACCAACACTGCAGTATTCCTCGTTGCTTTATTTAAATCGAAGAAGAAAACCACATGCAGGTTTTTGAAGAGCTGCATGTGGCTAAGGAAGCCGCGGGTTGGAATGTGGCCCTGTAATCCTCTCATAGGGGTGGAGAGGAAACAAATCCAGAGAGGGCTCCAAATGCCACCCATGCCCCTTCTAGCTAAATTTTGCATTTTGTTTTCGTCCTTTAAAATCTCTACTGGCTACACATCTGAGAAGGCTTAAGAGCATAATTTATTCCATATAAGGTTCCCAGTAATTTATGCTCGGTAAATTGGCAACATAGGAAGGATTTTTTTCATTGACTACCACGGATGATTATTAAAGGCGGCCTTGCGCGAGTAAAGATTGCCCGAACTGCCGTAGTATTCACATAAGGAAATTGCTTGGCACCTTAGATTTTAAATGAAAACCATTTTTAACTTTAGAATTCATAAGTTGATAATGCCATTTTTTAACAATTGTCACTTCATGCACTAGCCTTTTCCACATCGTCCAGCTCAGGGGTGGACTTCATCTTTACCCAGACAGAGTAAATACAAGAGAATCTTCTCTCTATAGCGCACTCTATTTCTGTATTTTTTTTCAATTTCAGATTTATACCAAGATAATAGCTCAGCGCCCTGCAATGCTTGCTTTCTGACAGGTAAATATTAACTATTTGTTCTCAGCTTTGCCTTTCTCAGCAAGGGATGGAATTAGTACCAGCTACTCGTTCTTTTGCCTTTGGATGAAAAACGGATTGGATCTATATGTACAAGGTCAAATCTATGCTTGCAAAGTAGGAACTAGGCTCCATTATTTAAACAGAAAACCCCAAGCATTTAGATATTCATAGTTTATACTCAATGATTAATGCAACTTTTTAATTTCCCTCCTGAGTTTTTTGCATCCAGTAAATATAATCAAAGATCGAAGGATAGTATTTGTAATTATTCAATAACAAAGTCATGGCACTTCCTTCCCTGATGTTTATTATGTTAGGACTCCTTGCACTGAGAATACCAGACAGACAAATTTGTTGAAAAAAATTGTTTGGTTTCTTAGTAGTAGGCATTTGCATGAGAGCAGATTTCTGCAAGTTGGTAGGAAAAAAAAAAGCTGTGGCGGCTACTGTGTTTATTAGCTTTGCATGACTATCATAAATACCTGAGATAATCAGCTTATAAAGAGAAAAGGTTAATTGTGTTCACAGTTTTGAAGGTTCTGGTCTATCAATGGAAGGCAGTACACCAGCGTGGGAGCATATCAGTAGAGCATATCCCAAGGCTGGGAGGATTGGGCCAGCATTCCCCTAGTGGGTATGCCACAGTGATGTCAGGTTTCCTACTAAATCTCATCTCTTAAAGACTCTACTATGGCAACAAGATGTGAGGGATGTTGGAGCAAAGTTAAGATACAACAGGAAGCTCACATCCGAATCATAAAAGTAAAACCAGCCTACGTTATGTAGCCTGTGCGGAGCAGTCAGAATACGAGAGAGTTGAAACAGGATCCTTTGGGTACATATCTGTGTCGTCTACTTCCACCTGAATCTCCTGAAACCGGCTGTAGAGACCCACAGTGTAATGTTGACAGCCAAAGTTTGATTCTGTCCAGTGAGAGCTTGGAAGTCTCACTATTTTGCCTGTCTTTGAGTCATGTGACTGTTGCTAGGTATTTGCACATTTCCTCAATTGTCCAGATACCAAGACACAAACAAATATCTGAGAGATGATTCTTAGGGCTAACACAGCCTTCTCAACTCAAAGCAAACAAAAGGCAGAAGCTTCTTTGTTGAAAGCTTCAACTGTTCCCTAGAGCTGTGAACACCAGAAGGCATACTACCCAAAAATGTGTTTTTCTTCACTCATGAAGCCCTTTGAGATCTGAATTCTTAAAAGATAATTCCCATGAGAGATGGGGCAATATCAGGAATTTTTAAAGGAGAAATGTGTCTGGAAAAGAATAAGAAGACGTCTTGCCACTAAGCCAGTGGGAATTTGTGGGAATTTGAAATTACTCCAAGCCAACCAGCCAGGAGAGTAGCTAAAACATAAGGTAGAATTCAGAGGGAGCTGATCATGTTTTGATTTAATTTAATGCTTTTCTCCATGCTTGTTTCTGAGCTCTAATTGACGCCTGTGTTGAAACATATTAATTTTTAACATAGGGCGGTGGTATAGAAGGAAGGCGTTACAGTCTCTTAGGTGCATGGATCTTCCCCTGCATGAATCTTGCCCCCTGCCCAAGACACTGGCCATAAGACACTAGCTCTTAGCACTTAAAAGTCCAGGTTACTGTCATTTTCTAGGTCATTCCAAGTTATAAGGAAGCTTATAGGTGGCAAGGGAAAGAGAGCGAGAGAGAAGCTCACCTTCACTCATTCTCTAGCTGAACTAAGAAGTATCTTCAGAGTTGCCATACTACACATGATGTAACAAATATATATGCAAAGGTCAGGTTTTAGTTCTGGGAGATTTTACAATGGCTCTGAGTTATAGAAGTACCAGTGTGAGGAACAAGCTGTGACTCAAGCAACAAATAATAATGCATTGATTGGAAGACTCCCGAGCAGTGTTTTTTACACTTAAGTTTCTTGAAAGTGAGTATCCAAGGTGAAGGTTGAGTGCACAGTTCAATGTCTACACCCAGACTCTTCCATTTCCCCACGCTGGCCCCACCATAAATAATAAACCATTTGACAATGACTATTTTATGCAATCATAATTAAACATCCCAAATGGCAAACATAAAAAGATGTTCAGATGCTCCCACCATCATTACATAAATTAAAAACCTATATTCTTCAACATGCATCATTCATTCATTCATTCAGAATATACTGAGCTTTAATTACGAGCCTGGCACAAAGCCAGGAGCTGGAAACATAAGTGAAGTCAGCCAGACTCCCAGCCTCCAAGGAGCTTCCAGCCCTGAGGGAAAGACCCACCGAGAACTAACCAAAACAGTGTGTTTCATCTGTTCTGGTGGAGGCACAGGCTCTAAAGGGGAAGCCAAAGGTACCAACATTTTTGGCACCTGTGCAAAGTTAGCAAACCATTCTGGCAGGATTGTTTTGGGATGCTGTTCCTCCTGTACTAACCTCAGCTGCTTCGACAATCGTATCTAGGTGGAAGTGTTCTCTCTGCCTTAATTCCACATATAAATGTCCGGGACACCAGGAACTGAATTGATCCTACCTAAATTTGACTAGAATAGAAACTTCATCTTCCGGGTTATGTTTTTAATTCTCCCCCACTCATAAAATAACACAGAGAGAACACATTGTGATTCAGAACTGTGTGAAAATTTGTAGATGCTTTATGTAAATTCTAGTGATGTAAGGAGCAGTGGTTTTGACCATCCCTTAGAGGAAGTAGAACCTGGCTGGTCCCTGCTTTTGCTCCATGCTTCCCTGCAGCAGGGCTCTTTCTGGCACCCTGGTCTCCATCCACAACTTCTGAGTCTCATGTCAAAGCCACCTCTATTGTGTAGCTCATCTACAGATAGTTGTCCTTGGCAAAGGGAACTTCTCTTTCAGGTTTCTAAGGTTCTTGTCATTACTTACCAGAGGCATGCTTTCTTGCAGTCATGATGGACATCTCTTGCCTACTCAATAAATACATAAATGTGTAAGTGAGCATGTGCGCATGAAAAGCAGTAAGATAATCATTCTTTCTCTGCTACTAGATTCTCACCCATTGACCCTGAGTGTACCACTTTATTCTTTGGAACTTTTAGAATGCTTAAGGTCTTGATTGTAAAGATTATGGGATATAGCTAAAATCAACCTCACGCTGTCTATTTTCTTGAAAATTTTGGACCTCCTGAAATTATTAGAAACAGACAATGGAGGCAGATTAAGAGCAAGATGTGGAGTCTACTTGTTCCTCCACCAGCACACAGGAACTGGTAACAGAAATGGACATTTCTGTGGTCCACTCTAAGAGCACATATGCGGTTCTGTGCAGAATGTGACAGTTACTTAGGAAAAATAGTATTCTTTTTGTATTACCTTCAGCATTGTGCCCACCATCACTGAGCACATGCTATGGTATACCAGATGTTCTGGTATTATGGATAATATTGCTTTCCTGTCTTCCAGCCTGTATTAATTGGCCACGGGTAACACACTGCACAGTTGCCCATATCACAGGTTTCCCTCTTTCTTCCCCATTCCCTTACTGATGGAAGGTTCTTCTGATGTGCTCTCGCAAAGGAATCACTCACAGGCTCCTTGAAAAACATCACAGCCCCTACTTCACCTCCAAAATATGAAGAAGAATGGAATCCCAGTGGCCCAGCCATAGGGACAGCGGGCTCTGAAATGGAGGGGTCTCCACTGGCCATCTATCTTCTACTTTACAGTTGAGCCGTCAAGATGCCAAAGACCTTGCTAGGCTCCCTGCAGCATAGCACAGATCTCTAGATATGGGTACTGCTCTGTCCCCAGAGAGACTCCCATATCATCTAAGAGGACCTAATTATCTCCTGAACCAATCTGAGAGTAAAGTTGGCTGCTGGCAGGGTCAACACAGCTGTATCTGAGGTAAGCTTCGTTCTAGTTGGCTTAGCTTGATACAGGATTGTTTAGCTCCCTATGCCCATTTTGCTAACAATAATGATGGGGGGCGCGGCTGTGAATAAATAGTGCATTTGGGCTGCGATATAGCTTAATGGTAGAGTGCTTGGCTTGCACACATGAAACCCTGAGTTCGATTCCTAATACAGGGAGGGTGGAGAAAAAATCATTTGGGTCTGCGGGTATAGCTCAGGTGGCAGAGTGCTTGTCTAGCAATTGTAAAACCTTGGGTTTGAGTTTCCTCTATGCCAATGCACGGTGTACAATCAGGCTTGGTGGTGCATGCTGGTAATCCCAGGACTCAAGAGGTAGAGGCAAAGAAGGTTAGAAATTCAAGGTTATTACCAGTTGCATAGCAAGTTTCAAACCACCCTGGGCTACTAACACACTATGTCACACAAAACAAAAAAGGACAGGGAAATAAAGAAATGGAAGGAGGAAGAGAAAGAGAAAGAGATGGAGAGAAGGTGCTTAGTTGCATGGGACTCAGAATTCTTAGAACTCTTTTCAGCTCTCCTCCTTTCTGTTTTCTTGTTTGTCTTTTCAAAAGCCCGTTTGGGGCACCGTGGTTTTTATCACGAAGGTTCCACTGTGAGTAATACCATGAGAACTTCTGCAGCCAAGTCTGGAGATGCTGATGTCAAAACTGCACGGATATGGCTTCTATAAGCATCAGTGGCCAGGCAGACATAGACCAGGGCAGTGAAACTAGAGCCGACTGCATAACCTCCCTCCTTTCCTTGGTCCTGGTGTCTTGAAGCCCTGCCAAGAGGATTTTCTCTGGGTCCTTGGGTGCTCTGGAGCCCTTTCTCCCTTGAGTGCCCCACTCACTGCTCTTGCAAGGAAAGGCAGGTGCGGACCTGCCAGGTCTTGAGGATACTGAGGAAGGTCGTAGGATCTGTGCTGTTTCCTGGTGGTTTATCATCAAAATTCATCCTTACCCCAGCTCCCAGGTCAACACAAAGTCAGAGCCCTACTTTTCCAGTCATGCAGGCATCCCAACATTTCCATCTCCATCTCATCCAGGTCTCCCCTGGAATCTGAAGCTGTGGTGACAATTCACATCCCCTCCCACCTCACCTCCAGGCACACAGGAAGACACAAAGGAAGGTAGAAGATACAAAGGAAGCTAGCACCTGGGTGGATGCCTGCAAGAACAATGGAACAACTGAAGGGCTCCCAGCAAGAGAGGCCAAATGGAGGCTAAACACTGGCCTGAATGGGAACCATGGTTCTCACACTTCTCCCCCTTGGCAGCTTCTCCCCCACTCCCCACCTCCCCTCAGTACTTCCAAGACAGAGGCCCTTCCCCCACACCTAACCAGGTATTTGTGAAGGGGTAAAGCAAAGATGACTAAGCCGGTTTGTACCCTACTAGGTTCCTTGGTTAGCCCCAACCACACTCTGAATGCTCTCCCAGGAAGCCTCCCAGGACCCACTTGTTGCCTTTTCCTTGGAGCCTATCAAAATTGGCAGTAAGGTGGACAGATAGATGGACCCGCAGCTACGAAGCCAGTGAGCCAAAGACTACACTAAAGGCTGGAGGATTCTGACCGTCAGCAAAAGGAGGGGAAAAACTAAGGTGTGCTTTGTACCCCAAAAAACTACACTGTGTAGGGGCGGGGGCGGTGGATCATGAAGAGTGAGAGTGGCGGAGGGGGAGGGGAGTTTGTCGTTCCCATCAGAGGGCAGACAGAGAGGGCAGGTATGAGGAAGAGTGTGGGAGATGAAGGATGGCAAAGTGGAAGGCAGAGTCTTGGGGGGTGGATCTAGCAAAGGAAGTGGTGGAGGGCACTGGATGAAGCAAATAATTCAACTCTCCGGGACAGGGGTGGAGTGTGTGTGGCTCTCTAGCCCCCAACCATGTGGCAGCCAACCTTATTTCCAGGGGTCACCGGACGACGAAAATGGCAGGATGGTGTAGCGCTTTTCAGCAGATAGCTCCGGAGATGTGAAGGCAAAAGCCTAGGCGATGTGGAACTCCAATGAAAATAGTAATTTTTCTCGATGTCTGCCATTCCACATCTCACGTCTGCCACTTCTGTAGTTTAGCTTTGGACCCTAGTTCCAGAGGGCCTCCCACACTCCCGAGAGCTCCTGGAGTATCATCAAGAGCAGGGACACTCAGTGCTCCGCGTGAATTCTCCTGGGATCAGCTTCCGGATTTTTCCATGCTGTGTCGGCCAAGCGGTGCCCTAGCCCGGTGGGGCAGCTCTGCCTGGAGTGTGGCCTGCGACACAGGCAGGGGCACAGGCAGCCTCAGGCCGCAAACACAACTTTTTTGAAACGCATTGCTGTCCCCCCAAAGGTGTTATAACGGCAATTCAACTACAGTAAATGGCGCGCATCGTCCGCACAGCTGGGAAGTCAGTAACTGCGACTAAATCCAGCTAGACATGTCACCTCCCACCCCACCCCACTTCCCCCACACACGCACCAACCCTTCTCCTGATTCCTCCAGTTCTGTCCTTTTATTTTCCACGCGATTGCAAACGCAGCTAGGCCACAGGTTAATTAATCCCAAAGCGCTTAGTCTATCTGGCTGAGAAATTAGCACGAAGTCCTAAAAACTGGACATGGAAATAGAAAGATTTCCAAAAGTTTCCCCCATTTTCTTCCTTGCCTCCGAGGGGCAGAAGAACTTTTAGTCTCGTCTGTGACAAAGTTGCCCGTGGTGATCCCAGAAGCTGCTCTGAACGCGTTCACCTGGCGGTTTGAGAACTTAAGTAATGGAGTCTCCTATCGGGAAATGGTGTCCTCTACCCAGCCAGCGTGGTCTGCAGGCGGCTGTTTTCAGATCTAGATTACACTGCAAATTACAGAGACCCCTGGACACTTGCGAGAGTCAAGGCTCATGCTGCCCCTGCTAAATTTTCAGCAGCCTCCATGAAATGAGTATCAACAAAAACGAAGCAGAGGAAGAGGGGGCTAGAGAAGGAGGAAACCTGCTCCAGTCAGCCACAACAAACTTTTATGTAAAATGTAAAATTTTTTTCCTTTGAAATTGAAATGATGATAGTTTGAAAGGATTTTTTTTAGGCGTCGTATCCACTCACCGACCAATTAATTAATTAATTAATAAAAGAACAAGAAGAAAGGGGTTGTCTGGAGTTTTGATTTCTTTATACATTTTTTTTAATATAACGTTTTAGAAATACCCTCAGGGGGTTCTAGCTCGTCGGGACATTCCACTGCCTGCGGTGGCAGAAGCTTTCCTGAGCGAGGTATACTGGAGCTTCAAATGGTTTGGGAATATTTTCGTCTCAAGCAACACGCTGTTGTAGCCGGCCAAGGATTTCAGTATTTGTCTTTTGGGAGGGCACCTGTTTGGGTGAGGCCAAGCCGCAAAGCGTTACTTAGTTCTTCACTTGGGCCAATTTGGGTCCTGCGCCCTTCTCTGGCAGCCAGCTTATTGAGAGGGTGAGCAGGATCTGAACAGGGTCTATGATTTGAAGCCACTGAGCAGAGCCATATCAAGGAAATGTCCGAGAGTTTGAGTCTGTAAAGGGCCTGGAGTTCGAAGCTTTTCTCCGCCTTCGTTCTGCCCCAAAGACAACAAGGGAACCCAGGTCTGCGCACCGCGAAAGGCGTTTGAACTGCTTTCGGCTTTGTTTGCTTTAAAATCTAGCTACAGTGTTTCATCCTAATCTCAGAGAAGCCTCTGACCTACACAGTGTAGGATCCTTCTCTAAACTCCTGCTTGTTTGTTTGTTCAATTTTTTTTTTTTTAAAGAGAGAGGGAAATGGTGGGGAAAGGGTTACCCCGAGCTGGAGGTGGTTAAAAAAAAAAAAAAAGAATTGTTAACTATCCGAGAGGTCGCCGGCTGCCTGTGATCTGGGGTTGCTGCCCTCCAGGGTAAACTTTGTCCCTGGAGAGCTTGGTTATGAAGTTGCCTAAGGGACATCCTGCGCCAGTCCTTGGCAAGGTCCAGGTCGCCAAGGATCTCATTCTTAGCCGTCCTCTTTTGTAAATAAAGTTAGTAGTCTACCAGAGCTCTACATTAAGGTGTTTTGTTGTTGTTTTTAAGGAGAGTCAGGCCAGCTTTAAACACTGTAGAAGTTCCAAGACCTCCTCATTCTGCCTGAAATCTCTCGGGCATCTTTCAGGAGACTTCTGGGGCTCTGGGCCAGCGGAACCCAATGCGAATCCCAGCTGGAACTGTCTCTTCTCTAGCTAGGAACCGACACCGGCCAGGATCGCTCAGGAGTCCCCTTTTCTGCTCCAGTTCTAGCTCCAGGCCCATTTTCCCTCTCTAGCACTCAGTCAAAAGTCCCTTCAAATTCAGGGCGCAAAATCCTTCTTTTCCAGCAGGAGAGGGACAGAAGGGAAGGGCTGGGAGCCTCAGAGGTAGCCAGCCCTTCTCAGCACTACACCTCCCCGTTTTTTGCGTCTCTCTTCAAGGGTTTTACTGAAGTGCTTGAACTTCTCTCAATCCCTCTACTACGGATTTGATGACCTGAGGAGGAGTAGCAGCAGCTCCCACAGTTATTCGACCTTCAAATTTTCCAAAATAGGAAGTCCCCTGCTTCAAATGGATAATTTGAGTGCCTCTGGTGGGCCCTGGATGTGGGTTGCAGCCAGGGGCCAAGTTCTCTTCTGCTTAGCACATGGGCGGAGGAGAGGGGGAGAGGGGTTGTGTTGACCGGCTTGTCAATCACCTCATATAGTTTAACCTCTGTACCCCAACCCTGAAGTCTTTACCTTGGCCAGGACAAGAAGTGAATCTAGAAACCCAATCACAGCAATTCCTATACTCTCCTTCCTTTGCCTACCTATGAAACCACTACATTATCAATAGCTTGAGTCCATAGTTGAGAAACAAGAGACCTTTATTATTCTATTCGGTTGTTCTCTTCCACACTTCTCAACACTTAATACATGCACTGCAGGGGCACCCTCAGAAATCTCACTTCTGATGGTCTTGGTTTGGGGTTTTAAAAGACAACTCTAACTCACACCATTTCCAAAAATACCCTGTTTGTTTCCCTGAGATAGCCAGGGAAAGTTAAAACAATCAAAGCAATGTTGAATTAGCCACTTTTTCTGCTCCGAAAGTTTGCTCAATCATACACAATTCTTTCTTCTGGTTCTCATTTTTGCTTCTCTGCAGTTGTTTTTGTTCCCAAAGCAATGTCTCACTGCTCCCCTGACTGTCTACCCAGCCCTTTTGCTTCTCATTCCAGAGTTTCTTAGATTATTCTACTCTTGTATAAGTCTTCTCATCAGATTCTTCTCCTGTTTTCTCTCTGGTGGACCAATCACAGGGACAACTGTTTTATTTGAACTGGGAAGTACTGATAGCTTGGGGAGAGGGGGTAAAATTCAAGTGAGCATTTACTCCCTGAAAAAAACAAATCAGTCAGTCAAGCCAATCTTTTAGGGATTGAAGGTGCATGGTGTGTGTGTGTGTGTGTGTGTGTGTGTGTGTGTGTGTGTGTGCGCGCGCTTAAGTGTATATCTATGCAATAATGCTCACAGATGTGACTATGCATGGTGTTGACAATGTTGATAAGCTGTCTGGTATCAACATGAATTTTTAGTCTTAGAGTGTAAACTGAATGAGAAATCATCCCAGCTTGGGGAAATGAGAAGCAACCCTAAGCATTTAGAAGTTAGTCATTAATTATTACAAACAAAGTTATTTTGAGCTCCCTTCACTTGCTAGAAATGAACCATCAGCTATCTCTCTCTCTCTCTCTCTCTCTCTCTCTCTCTCTCTCTCTCTCTCTCTTTCTCATTGGAAATAAGAACCTAAACTTTTTTTGGCTAAAAGGACTAAGACTAGGAAGGAGTTTTGTCTTTCTTTTCTGACTACTCTGCCATCCACAAAATCACAATCATGTCAGGATATCTGTCTAGAAAAAAAAAAGAGTGAGTGTGAGTGAGAAAGAGAGAGAGAGAGAGAGAGAGAGAGAGAGAGAGAGAGAGAGAGAGAGAAGAGGGAAGGAGGGAGGGAGGGAGGGAGGGAAGAAGGACACTAGTGAGAGAAGCCCTGCAGTCATGGCCATCTTTGCATCAAAATTTTCCAGACCTCTATTTTTACTGTGATCCTCCTGATCTGAGTTTGAAATGCGAGCGCAGTGAAGCCCCTAAGCCTTCAATCCTGTGAAATTTTCAAAAGATCTCTAGAAGCAATCTCAGGCTGCCTGACCCCTGACAGGCACCGATCTCTTTATTCCTCCGGCTGCCAGCACTTCATTTGTTGGAATATCTTTCAGATTTGCACCTCCAGATGACAAACCTGAGTGTTTATTATGTGAACATGAATCGGAAATCTCCAAGCCCGTACAAAAGCACCATCTTAAACATAATATTTAATTTCTCAGCCTAAGTGCCAGCTTCTTTATTTGCTTTTCATTAGCTTAAATATTTTTCCAGGTCTCCCCATGTGTCACTTTGATATTTAGATGATTCTCTTTTTTAATCATCATTTTCCCCTTGGAAAAAAAAATCTTCTGTCTCCAGGGTCTGCCTTGCTTGCACAACATCACAGTGCTGCGGTCAGCCAGGACGCATGGCCTGACATCTAGCCCTGGGAAGGGAGCTGCACCTCCAAGTACGGTGGGGGCCACTTCCACACCAGGGGGGAAAAAGCTTGATTTTTAACCAACATTCAGCGCTGGCAGTGTACCTCCAGTCCATTCCACTTTATTTTCCTCCTGGCCTTTTAGATTCCTTTTATTATTATTTAAAACAAAACAAAACCTCAGGTGGCTTGAGAAAGTGCAAGGAAAACCTTCCTTGCTCCAAGCTTGCCCAGCTTGGTGCCAATGTCTCCTTGAGTGTGTTGCATTGAAATTTTCTTTCTAAATCCCGGACTCCTGCCTTGGGCATTCATTTCTGCCCTGCTATTCTTTGGGGTAAGAGGGCACTGGGGTTTGGGCGTGTGTGAGAGGTGATGGACATATTTCCTGAGATAGAAGAGCTATATTTAAATGCCCTCTGCCGAATAAATATTCCACCCACAAAGCACTGAGGTGGAGACATTGGCCACCCTTGTCCTGGTTTCAGAGATCAACAGGTCGCCCTGGTGAATGAGTTGAGACCAAGGTGAGACCCTGGTGAGACTGCACGGGTGCAGACGTACCCTAGGGATGAGTCACCAATAGGAAGCAGTTCCAGGTCCAGCGAGGTGGCTGACACCCCTTCTACATGTTTAGATGCCATGTTGCTATGATTAACTTATTAAACGTCCTCGTAATTATTTTAATTTGACTGGAAAAAATACTTTGGGCTGAGACAGGACGTGTTTGTATTTATCCCCCCCACACACACCACACACACACCATAAAACCTGTGTTAAAACAAATGTTACTTTCCTCTCTCTGTACATAGGCCCTCCCTTTTTGAAATAGACCAGAGGAACTGCCATTAGATCGAATGGCAAGTCTTTATGGAAAGTGTTTTGCATAATTACATACCAAAGCCAGAACAGTCACCTCCACATTTTATGGGTCACAAACCATCAACAATTGCCACATTATTGTCCACGAAACCTTCGTCCCTTCATTGACGGAGCGGACTCCACTGCCTAATCTAGAACGGGAGAGGATGGAAATTTCTTCTAATAAGAACCCAAGAAGATTATGTCTTCAGTGACGCCGTGTTTACACATAGTTATAAAGTTCAGAGAACCCAAGAGGAGAGGAAAGGCCTGATTAAGTCCGTGCATCCATCTAATATAGATAGTGCCTCCAGAGAGGAGTCTGGGTCCCTCTCCCCTTTCAGTTTCGACCCCTTTTCTACCTCTGTGATGCTGTAATTAAGATATTCTTATTTAGACAGACAGCTTCGGCGGTAACTGAATAATATTAGCCCCTTTGATGTCAAACTTTTGACAGTTATCACACCAGCACTGGGCAATTTAGTACAAATGCCCTCCTTAAAAAAGAAAGGAAGAAAGAAAGAAACCCCCAATGTCTTTGAAGAAATCTAATAAGTGTGATCTTTATCACCAAATGATTTAAATCGCCACCGACAGGCCGCCTAGCTATGAATTACATTCGGTTATACACAAGAAAGCTGAATTTGGAGTTTAGTTCATTGGTGCAGCAGTCGGGTGGAAGGCTCCCGAACACATTTCCCCTCGTCTGAATCCCGAAGTAGTTACTCAGAGCAAGAGAAAGCACCCAGGATTTACCAGGCCAGGGTACAGAGCGGCTGGGATGGAAGCTAGTGAGGCCAAAGCCCCAGTGCCCTTTCCTCAGCTCCGGGGAGTGGGGCAGGACCAGACACCCAGTCTCGGGATGAAATATCGTTGTTGCTTTCCCAGCTTGGTCGCCAAATTTGGGACTTGCCAGATGGCGAGATTATCTTCGCGTCTGTTATAGTGTGTGTGTGTGTGTGTGTGTGTGTGTGTGTGTGTGTGTGTGTGTGTGTAAGGATGCGGGGCATTGAACAGAGAGTGAAGACAGTAAAGTCCAGAGACTACTCTGGCTCCTTTAAAATGCTCGCTTGTTCTCTCTTAAGCGACTCCGGGTTCTGCCTCCGCTTGGACCCTCATCCGAGCCAAGGTATCTTGGAGCGGCCTCGCCGCAGGCACAAACAACACCAGCGCCACCCCGTCCCTCGGTGTCGACTCCCTGTTCGAGTCTCGGTCGGGACCTGGAGCCCAGAGCCCAGAAGCAAGGAGCAACGCGTTGCGGGTGGGAAAGAAGAATAGGGTGGCTGTTAGGAAAGGTGGCAAAGAGGACGGGTTGGGAGGGGTGAGACTGGGACGTTGACACCTGGAAGGTTTTGTCCTTGAGAGAGACACCTGTCAATCTCCGCTGAGGGGTCCTGGGGCTAGGGGCGACGGAGGCCGCCTTTCTCCTTGGTGATGTCATTCCGGAGTCTCTTCCCTGAGGACGGTGGGAATGGCTCCGAGGGGCACAGAACCCAGAGGTCTTAGAAAAGCGTGGGTTGGGGGGAAAGAGAAAATAAACAGAAGTAGCTCTTGCGGCTAGCAATTTACATGGAAATCAATAATCCAACTTTAATGTTATTTTTAATCTTGCCTGACCGTCTCGCCTTTTCACTGGGTGAGGAGGGGATAGGGTTACAGCAGCCCATCTTTCAACCCACACAATCGCTGGGGATGTCTTGTTATCTCAAATCCCGACGTAACCGACCCTTCCCCCAGATCCAGCCCCCCTCTTTTTCTGCCGGTTGTTCCCGAACGCAGCCTTCAGGCTTGAGAAGGAAACACTTGGGGATGAGTTTTGAAAGTCTTCCGATACTGCACAGGGTGAAGGGGGAGTTAATTAACGCCAGGCTCGCTCAGCGAGTGGGAGAGGAAGCCTCGGCGTGGGTGGGCGGGCCAGGTCGAACGCAGAGGTGCGCGCCGTGCGGGAGGCGCGGGATCTGGAGGCCCCAGCTTGCAGGCCCTTGCTAGCAGGAGGTGATCGGAGGTGGCTCGGGCAGGGGACGCTGAGAAGCCCCCAAGGAGTCTCTCGGTTAATCCTGGGGAATTCTGATCTCCCACCTACTGAGCCCCCACTCCCAACCCACCGAGTGCTACAGAACTCTCATTCTTTTCGGCCGGAGCTAATTAGCAGCCTGCCAGCGGCCTGATTTATGGAAACGCTCGGGCGGGCGGAGACGCACCGCTAGCGGAGCTCTGGCTGCCTCCAGGCGGAGCGGAGGAGGAGTCTCCACCGACCTCCTCCGACAACGAATTCCCCTCCTCCCTGCAGGGGGGAAAAATGGAAGTTGCAGTTTTACAGCTTCGACCTGGCTGGCTCGGGAGCCTCCCTTAGCACTGGCCACCTTAGCGTAGGGTGCAGGGACGTCTAGGCTTCTGCGGGAAAGACCGAGACTGTGGCCCTGCAGGAGTTCCTTGCAAGTGTTGGCGGGCGCTGGCTTCAGCTCCAAGCTACCTGGGAGGGTAGGCTGGAAGCAGATAGAGCCTGAGCCTTCCAAGCCTGGGTTAAACCTCCTTCTGATGTCCCCAATGAAGGGATGTCAGGTGTGAAGACTCTGGAGTTGTCGCAAGATGCTCAAATCAGATCTCTAGGCGGTAAGGTAAATGGGTTCCCGCAGAGGGCCAGACCCAAAAGCCCAGGTGTCTGTCTGGATCTTCCTGAAGGGTGTGATCCTTTTCACTTTCTAGTTGTTTCTTTTAGGCGTAGTCCTCCAATGAGATCCTCTCTTCGGTCCAAGAGAATGTCCAGAGTGTCCAGAGAAAGGCCACTACTAGAACCACTTAGCCAGGCATTTACATAGCTCAGTTTGATGGCTGCCCTTCAAGGGATGTTGCCGGTGACCAAGGAGAAAGCGGGCACGCAGTTCTCTCCTTTCGCCTTGGACCCAAATAATGAAGGTGGAGAGGAAAGTGACCTAGAAGGTCAGAGAGGAATCTCAGCATAGACCTGTTGCTAGCGCTCAGGCAGCCCTTCTGTTCTTCAGGACAGCGGCACTGGTTGCCAGTGTTTCTCCAAGAGGCACCAGAGAGACAAGACTGTGAGAATATCTGTGCCCTCAAAGGATACATATTGGAGGGGGAAAGAGAAGCAAACCCAGAGGCCAGAAGCTAAAGTTTTCTGACTCAGGGATGAACCAGAATCCGGGGCAGCACGGTGGAAAGCCTGGATAGGGTAGAAGTCCCTGGCAAGAAGATGACAGCCCCCATCACTTAAGCTCAACCCAATACCCCAGGCCTTCTGTGGCTGAAATGGAAGTTGTGGAGAACTGCTATCTCTAAGAGCTCATGTAAACTTGATTGCAAAACATCACATCGTTTTGCCATTTACAGAAGTCAGAATCAGGAACCTTCACGGCTCTCCTCAAACCTGCAGACACCTGTCATCTCCTATCTGTACTTTCTCAGCACCGGCCCCTCCTTTTTTCCTCGTGAAGACCAGCCAGTGTCATAGAGACCACTAACTCCCCTCTGAGGCTGAGAAAATTTAGTTGTAAGCGGGCGTGCAAGCACAGAGAAAGAGAGAGAGAGAGAGAGAGAGAGAGAGAGAGAGAGAGAGAGAGAGAGAAGCTAAAACAACCCACAACCACCATTTCCAAAGGCAGTCTTCTAAACCCTGACAGACAGAGCTGGATTTAGTCCCTTGAGTGATGTGGCCTCTCTGAATTCCCTGCAGTCCTAAAGCTTACCATCTGCCTGGCCTGGGCACATTACAGTAGCCCAAAGCCACCACGGGTATGCAAGTATGAGAGGAGGAGTCACAGGCTGGCCAACATGTCTCCCTTTGGATCTTTCTGGTCCTTGACCCCCCCCCCACACACACTCCCCAATGTCATTTTTCAGACCTCACTAAGCCCAGATGCTGACAAGCCAACTGCAGCACAGCAAATGCTGGGAGTTAGGTGCCCAAATAACATTCACCATTTGTCTTTTTCAAAGTTGATTTATAGCGATCGACAGGTTAAAGGCTCATCTGACTTCATTATTTTTAAAAGCTGTCTATTTCACAACTGTCACCTTTCATCACTTAGCACAAATAAATACTTGAAGAAATGAATTGGAAGAGACTTTCCGATCATGCTTATAATTCTTGGTCACCAGTTAATATTCCTAATGACCTGACCCTCTGAGTTTCTGTCGACTCCTAAACTTGGTTTCAACATCTCACCACTTCTACTTTAAAAAACTTCAAGGGAAACGGGTGAGATGGGGGCTGGCCAGAGCACAGCTAGGCTACAAGCTAGCAACCTGGTAAGGAGAAAGCAAGGTTTCCCAGCAGCCTGAAGGCTCTAGTACTGGAAGGGCACTGAAGAAGGGGAACCTCATGAGTCAAGGGACCCAGTAGACCAGAAGCTAAAAAGAGGGCCTCCCACCAAGAGAACAAATTCTGCATGTGCTTTGGTCCTGTTGCAGAACCACGGTGACGCTCCCATAGTACAGAACTGTTGCTCAGAAAGATTACTGCCACTATTATTTCTAGCATAGTTTCCAAAAGGGTCTAGGTGACTAAGGGACATTTTCTCTCCCTCGTCTTTAACTTGGAGCTTATGAGCCCCCCGGAAAATGCAAAGGCGATGTGGAAACAAAACGGCGTGGATTGAAATCCAAGCAATAAATCGAAATTGTTTCTTCAATTTTACTGCTATTTATTAGGTATTCAGACTCTCTCCTCACCAATGAGGGTGCAAAAACAACGAAAGTAGAAGGAAAGGAAAGAAAATACACAAAACTAAAACAAAAAAAAAAAAGGAGAGAGAAGGGAAGAAAATGGCAATAAAGAGAAAAAGGAAAACCGGAAGAAAAATAAAGACTTAGTTTGGGAGACAAAATATCATATCTCCCCCCCCCTTATTCTTATTCCTCCTCCTGCTGCTCTTTCTTCGTCTTCTTCTTTTGACCGGGGTCGGGGCTGAGGCCAAAGAATTAACTAGAGAGGGGTGGATGGGGTCATATGAAACCTCCGTGAGTTTTAGGCGGCCAGCCGCATTTGGGAAAGGTGACTTGGCGGGACCGGGCGGAGGTCCCTCTGCAGCATCTCCGACCCACTAGTGTCCCACCAAGAGTTGGTGGGACTTTGCAGATTCCAGGAAAGACCCAACGGCAGAGCAAGCTCTGGCGGGCACCACCCGACCTTGTCCCAAGTAGTGACCTCGGATCTTCTTTTACCCTTGTAGGCCACTAGGCCTAGGAAGGTCTGAGGACCCTTGGACTCTGCATCGAAGGTTAAGGAACTCTGCGTTTACTGTGCTTAAGGACTGAGGCTTTCCGGAGCGAAGGCTGCGCTTCTCGGCTGCGGAAACCCGGGCGCTGTGCAGTGCCCTGGAGCGCCACCTCGCTTCGGAAACTGGAATAACGCGGCTAAGCCTTCCACTCTCCCGCAACCTAACTTGATCTTCACCCGTTCTATTTCCTTTATTAACATCTCCAAAGAAACCTAAACGCCTAGGCCTCCTTCCCCACTGGCAAAAATAAATAATAATAAAAAAATCAACCCTGATCCACATAGTTCAAAGTAACTGCACAATGGAAGAAAACTACAGAAGCACACTTTCACTAAACAAGGGTAGTCACCTAAGCTGTAAAACTGCTTTTGGAGGAAAGAGAAAATGAATCAGACACGTTGTCAGGAGGCCACCAGTTCGGGCTCCGCTGTGTTTGGAGTCATTCGGCTGTGGCCAATGCAAATGTCTCCCACGAAGCGGGTGTCTATGCAGTTAGGACCTCCCAGCTATGATTCTCACAGAAATCCATTCATTGTGACCCGTGGGGTATCAGAGCAAGAGAGAGGGAGGGAGGGAAGGAGAGAGAGAGAGAGAGAGAGAGAGAGAGAGAGAGAGAGAGAGAGAGAGAGAAGAAGAAGAAGAAGAAGAAGAAGAAGAAGAAGAAGAAGAAGAAGAANAGAAGAAGAAGAAGAAGAAGAAGAAGAAGAAGAAGAAGAAGAAGAAGAAGAAGAAGAAGAGAAGAGATTTGCCAGACCACTGGCTGTCCCATTGGAGCCTGGCTTGTCAGCCATACAAAAAAAAAAAAAAAGGAAAAAAGCCTCTAAATGCAATCTTCAGCGTGTCCACCTTTCAACCAACGAAAGCAGCAACTGCCAGAAATTATGAGTTACAAAATATTGCTTCCTCTAACATGCAACTGGCTATTGGCCTCCTTTTCAACCAGTTGGTCAGTTAAGATCTTTATCCACCCTTAAATATATCCACTGGACTAGACTACAAAATATATAAAAAATGAACTCACTGATACACTATGGTCAGTCTTTGTTTCGTTTTCTTTCCATGCCAGAGCCAAGTGTGATAAGAAACAACCTATTTTCCTCTTTGAACATAGTTTTGAATGTGGAGCATCTTGCTTATGGCCCAGCTCTGTGGTTCATTTCATTTGTTTTGAAAAGGACATGGAACTTCCATTTAACGTAGTTTTTACTTATTTGTTTAACCCCTCTCTGTCTCTCTCCCTTCCCCCTACTCTCTCTCTCTCTCTCTCTCTCTCTCTCTCTCTCTCTCTGTGTGTGTGTGTGTGTGTGTATGTGTGTGTGTGTGTGTGTCTCACTTTCTCACACACTCTGTGTCTGTGTTCAGGGTATTTAATAGATTAAATGGGTAAAATGATGGCTACCCTGGGGACGTGGACAGAGGAAGAGCATGAAGAAAAGAAGGTGGTGGCATCTAAACCCCTGTATTTTTCTGCTTGAACAAAGCAAACTTAGAGACCCTTTTAGAAAACTTTCCGTGGAGTTGGTAGGGAGGTCCCCGGGCAGTTGGGCAGGAGATGGAGAGTGCTGTGCCTTTCTGCTCCACAAGGTAGATTAGAAAGCTCCAGGGCTCCCACTCAGAAATTATAGGGCTGAGCCAGGAAAATTTCTGGCCGGCTTGTCCCTTTTTCACTAGGTTACAGACAGGTTCCTGAGAGACCGTACTAGAGAGATGTCTCAGATTCCTAGCAGGACTTAAGGAGCGCCCCTCGCCCCTCAAGTGGCCAACTGCAGAGGGCTGGCCAGGTTCTTGGGAGTTTCAGGCTCTGAGGTGAGAATGCCAACTTGTAGAGAAGATGGCTGCAGACAGATTCTGGGAGCTAAGTGACAACTCCAGAGAGGACCCCTAGCTTCCACTGAGGGGTGGCAGTAAGGAGCAGAGATAAAACGGAAGGGAGGAAGTCACGGAGCAGAACGCACTTCAAGCTTCAGGCCTTCGGTTTGGAGGAGGTTCTAAACTGGAGACTGACTTTTCCCTCTTTCCCATTCTCTCTGTTTCTTTCTCTTCCACCCCATTCATATTTTCTAAGATTCTCTCCCCTCCCCATCCCGCCACACACAGAATAGAGCCTGAGGATGAAAATTTACTTTCTTGCTATTACCCTTCCTACCGCAAGATGCGGTGCAAGAGTTAGTGTTACAACTGCAGCACAATGTTTCACCGACGCAAAACATGCAGCCAGAGGGTGTTGCTAATGACTCCTGGACTAGAGCGAGCCTGCGACTGGGAGAAGGGGAGGGAGAGACAAATCTACGCAGGAGAGGGAATTTTTCCTTAAAAACCCGGGTAGGGGCGAATCAGGACTAATAATCTCATCAGTATTTCTGATTTCAAGATTCTCTCTGCTTAAACGTGTGAGCTAGAGAGAATACAGCATCCTTTTAAGCACCACTTTTTGCCATATTAATAACAATTATGTTTACAGTTTACGTGAAGAGCTCTCCTTTGGGAAGGATCAAACACTAGAAATCGCTTAATACTAGATTCAAAGCTACTCCAATACTCAGGCCCTTTGAAGGCTATGGGGGCCTGGTCATCATTAACCGAGGGGTCTATGCAATGCAGGGCGGCCAAAGAAACTCAAGCCTCGCTGCCCTATTAGGACACACAAATGGATAAACGCTTGTGGTGAAGTGGGAACCAGAATGACCCATCCAGGCTATGGAGCAGCCTGCAGGTGCAGCCGCCAGCGGTTGCCTGCCCGGCCTGTGCTAGATCTTGACAAAATGTCCCCACCGGCCTCGGAACTCCCCTGTGCCCTCCCTTGGGACCAGCTATTTGGGGGTACATGAGGTTTCGAGGTTCCTACCGTGGCCCAGGCTGGTCCCACCGCCCTGTAGTCTGCTTCTGCACCCCAGGGCACACGAGGAGGGCATCCCCTTGGGCTGCGGCCCTTTGAACCAGGGAGCCCTTGGCTCCCTCCCGGACCCGGACGCGCGGAGCTCGCTGGAGGCCGGGCAGCGGAGCGGAGTGTGGGTGGCGGGTGGGGTTGAAGGGGAGTGGGGGAGGCGGGAGGGGACAGAGGGGCGGAGGCAGGAGCGGGGCGTTAAGCCTGGAAGCTTGGCTGTTTACCCAAACGATTTTCTTTTCAGGCCGGAGACGCCAATGAGACAAGATCAAACTGCCCTCCAAGCAGTGCGTGTGGGGCGGCGTGAGTGTGTGTGTGTCCCCTTTCCAAGAGGGGCTTTGTGAATGGGGCCTCCAGCACTCTGGCTTGGAGAGATGAGAGGCGACCCGGCCACCAGCGCCTCCTCCCGGGGGCTGGGAAAAGCCTGGTGTGTAGCGTGCCTCAGTACAGGGAAGGGCAAGCCTGGGCGAGCGGTAGTCCAGAAAGACTGAGCAAAGAGAACTATGCTACAGCGGAACGCTCTAGAGAGCTAAGGCCTTAAAGATCTCATAGTCATGTGTGGGTCTAAGAGCATCATACAAATTCCATCCTTCTTCCGACCCGTTGATTTTCGATCCATCTAAAGCCGACATCCAGCTCTTTGGGCCATTGGTTTGTTTCTTCCTGACTGCTTGACTCCAGATCTATTGCCTGAAAATTAGGGCAAGGTTTTAACGATTAAGTTACAACGCAGGCTGGGAAGTGCACTGCCAGCCCTAAGCCTAGGTTTTTTGCACCACAAAATAGTTAAAGATCAATGGGGCAAAGATTGTCTGTATTAGCAAAATTTGTGATTTTTTTTAAAGGAACTTAACCCCCAAGAATATTCATTAACCGGACAAAAAGTTAGAGAGGCAAGAGGGAAGGAGGGTGTGAACTTGGTTATGTTCGAGCTACAGCGCAGATGGTGACTGTCCTCCTGGATGTGGCTCCGGCAGCTGCCCCAGGAGCCATATGAGTTGAAAGGACGTTTGAAATAATAATGGCATTATATGTGTGACAATAAAAAGAATGGTAAGGCAGTGCTTTTTTGTTTCTTGAGATCGAACTATAATTAAAGTGTGGTAACATAGACATTGTGTCTATATCTTCTATTTCCCGTAGTTTATTCTCCAGTAGGGCCCACTGTAAGCTTACCTAAGGAATCTGAAAGAAAACAACTTCATTCCAATGTTTCTAAGGTCTCGGTCTCTATTACTCCTTGATGACCCCATCCTTGTGCCTCCCATTCTTTGCCATTTGTCTTTTGGATAAGGGAGGTTAGACTGGGACCTAGGTTCTGGTCCTTCTCACACAGGCACTCCCCAAGAGTAGCATCTCCACTCCCAGGCCCATTGGAGGAACATTCCATGGCCCCATTCCCGAAAGTTCTTATTTACCTAAAACTCTCCTTCCCTGGGGCTGACCCAAGGAGGGCACCTTGGGGACCTGCTGAGACTTGCTTCAGGCTCCTGTGACCTCCACTGTGATGGCCCAGGTCTGCACCAACATACTGAGAAAGAGCCTACAGGCCTCTACCTTCCTGCCAGAACCTCTCTGGTGGAGTTTGTGAGCGTCTAGGACTGATGGACCAGGGGCACCTGCTGCCCCTCCTCCCCTAAGACAGATTCAAGACAGGCCTGAGGACTTGCCTGAATGCTGGCTGGTCTGCAATAGGTGTAGGCCAGTGGGGGCTGCTTACAAACGAAAATGATGTGCCTAATTTGGGAATGATGAACAGTTAATGAGAGAGTGGACTACTCTCTCAATGTGCCCATCACTGCCCCCATCCAGGGTAGTTTCTAGACTTGATAACAAAGAAAAAAAGAAAGCCTTAAGGCAAGGTAGCCAGAAAGGCAAATCTACATAGCTTGGGGGGGTGGGGGCGTTGTCAAGGTTCCTGGGCTCGACACAGTGCCCATCACAAGGTAGCATGGTGCTGCTGAGGCAATCCAAGAAGATCCAGACCGAAGGGGTGTCCACCTGGAACCCCAATTCCTTATTGGCAATTGTGGCTCCAGGCCTCTGATCTGGGAGTTGGAAAGGCAGAGCCATATTCTTGTTTCTTCACGCTGGAATCCTGAGAGGAAAGACTGGTGATGGCTGTGGTGTCCATGTGTGGGCAGGTGGCAACTGCTAGTCACCCAAAGGCCAGGTCGACATCCTGGATTCCTACCACTGCTCTGCTGCTCCAAGCTAGATCAGCTTACCTTGAGTGTCAGGGGGCACCTGACTGAGTACCAGGACCCTCTACAGAGGGCCTCCTAGTCGGTGCCCAAGCGAGGGCCCAGAAACAAGGGGTTAGGACAAGACACAGGGCACTGTCCAGGCTGCCCCTGGCAACACACAGTTCTTTCCAGGCCCCCTCCCGCTGGGCTTCTCTAGCCTCCTGCCTCAGGAGGACACAAGAGAGAGTTTTCCTTTACTTTCCCTCTGTCTCTCCCATCCCCCTAAAGCTGAGCTGAGTAGCTGGTAACCAGGGGCCCGGTGGCTTGCCCCCCGCGTGTGAGTGTGGAAAACACCAGGCGCTGTTCTGTCTGCAGACAAAAGACCCGAGATGGCTGGCTCCAGCAGGCCCAGACACTGAGTCGTTCGCACCCGCCTCCACCTTTGCCTAGGCAGCAGGCGCTGGTGGAAGCAGGGCGCTAAGGAGCAGAGAACTTTTATTGATTCCCTAAATTGAACACCTCCGAGTCCGCGGGCATAGGCAGGGCCAAGCATCTGTTTCAGAAAAAAAAAGTAAATAAAATCTGCCCCCCCCCGCACCCAGCCATCCATCCTCCCATAAAGGGCTGCTCGTTGCTGGTTTTCCCCCCTACGTGTCTCATAGCAAATCACCTGGCAGCTAGGAAAAGCTACCTCCTCCCACATCGACCTGCAGGCCTTACTTCTTTCCCTAAGGGGGAAAGAAGGGGCTCCTGTCTTCTCCTCCTCTACTAGCTCCAGGGAGAATTCACTGGCTTTATCATTAAGGAGTGGGGAGAGAACATCTTTACATTCTCCCTAGGTGTAAGATGCTATAAGAATTGGGGAAGGCTGCTGGCGCTCCACACCTCTCTCTCTCCCTGCTGCACCTGGAAAGCCAGCTCTGAGAAGAAATAGTCTTTTCCTGCAATCTGTCATTCTGCTCCCACAAATAAGCGATGTGAGAAATACCCCAGGCTTGAGAATATTGATAGATGATAGTAGCGATATTCACAATCGATCCTTTAATAGGCAGACGTCATAAATCATGTTCAATGCCCTGACAGAACGGTACTTCACTTAATAATATAATTAAGATAAAAACTCCAGAGGTATTGAGGCAGCAGCTATTGATAACTGCAACAAAAAAAATGCTTTCTGGATACTACAGTGGGATGCAATAGGATTTTCAAAAATGGAGTCTTACTAGTGTAAGCTCCTTTGGCCTTGATTTCCAGCCCCACACCCAACCCCTCTTTCTTTACCAGTCATATTGTCTAAGGACAACTCTTAAAAAGTTGGTTTGTTTTCTAGCCTTCAATATGCAGCCTTAAAAATTATCACGAGACCTAAGAAACGTTTTTTTGTTTGTTTCAATACACTTAAATCCCTCAGTAAAGTTTTCCAAATTGCACATACAGGACAGCACATACACATACATCAGGCAGCTCCAGCCCTGCACCCTAGCCTCTGCCCTTTGCAGACTGCTCCACAGTCCAAACTATGGGCCTCAGCATAGGTAACAAGGTCCTGAAAAGTATCATGAAGTGGCAGGCTCCTATCCCAGGGTGATAGTCTGCCATGTGCATCACGTGGCTAGAGTTGATTGGAAGTGCAGCTTAAAATGATTCTAAAGAGTGGAATATTAATCAGATCAGTTGAAGCTGACAAATGAGAAATATATGATAGTAGCAATTTACAACTTTGTTATTAGTTAAGAATCACCTGCCTTGTAAGAGTAATTAATAATGCAGAGAGGAGCCATTTGGAAATCCCCCTGCTCTTCTTCTCATTTCCCTCTGTCTCTTAATGAAGGAAAACCAAACAAACAAACAAAAAAAAATGACTGCATTTGTGGGGAGAATAGAACTCGAGAATATAAAAAAGGGGGGGGAATTAACCTCATGGGAAGCTATCAGGAAATAAAGAAAATATCGAGGGAGGGCTAATAAAGGAGAAAATAAATTCTGCAACCATACACCATGAGCTGGCTAAAGGTTGAGTTTCAAATGGCCCAGAAATGCCATCAAAATGGACAGTGCTGCTACAGTGTAACTTCACAGCCTAATGCAGCCCTGAATTCCAGGCAGAGCTCAAGGCATTGTCTGTGGTGTTGTCCTTAACAATGTATTTCTTTACAGCCAGGAGCAGACATGTGCAGGCTCTTTCCCAAATTCCATCCCTGGAGACCCAAGCCGGCTTTCATGTGCCTAGAATCAGCTCTCTTCTAGGTCCTAGACAATCCTCCCTGACCCCAACACACACACTCATTTTACATTGATTATTGGATGGTTTCAGCCTCACCAAAACCACATTCCAAAATAAAGACTTGTTGAAAAACTGTAAATCTTTTCAGCCCTGTAGTTTGGGAAACCATTTCAATCAACAGACCGGCTGAAAAAAAAAAAGAAAGAAAGAAAGGAGAAAAAAAGAAAGAAATCAAGAAACCCCCATCTTTCTGCACGCAGAAGAAGAAACTGCTGTTTTGTTGAATCTTTTATTTGTTAAATGGACTAATTGTTTTTTCAGATTTGGGATTTTTTGTTTTTATTTGGTTCTGGTTTTGTTTGTTTATTTAGATGAGAGGAAAGAAAAATAATCTCAACTTCAGCAAACTTTTTCTGGCCATGATTACAAACTCTGATTTTGCCTCACTAAATCCAGGCTGGATCAACAAAAGGTAGCTACAAATTGAGATTTATTGGCCTCTAAATGAAAAGATTCATTTGCTAGAAGAGGTTAACTCTGAGTTCCTTTGCTGTGACTGGGTTCGACAAATGTTTCAGTGGCCTGAGCAGCTCAGAGCAGCTTTCAAAGGACTCGAGGCAGAGACACAAACACATTCACATCCCAACCAGATGCATCTTGTCTTTGTCATTTCCACTGTCACTGTGAACCTCCAGATTCTCTCCAGGTAGCTAGAATCATCTCCGCCCCACCACTTTGTATCTTTTGCTTTTCCTAGAAAATATTGAAAGAATAAAGGGAGATGGGAAAATTAGAAAAGGAGAAAAAAACCGAACTAATTCAGATAAACCAGAATATGTTTGTAAATAATGCTCACAGAGAAGAAAGATAGGATAGTGGAAGGGGTTCCAGGATAAAAACATAGGCAAATTGGTTAGCAACCATGAAATGATTTTCAGGAAATGGGGTTGATGTGGGAGGGGGGAGAGAGAGAGGGAGGGAAAGGGGAGATGGGGAGAGAGAGAGAGAATATGAATATGAATCTATCAGTAATACTAAGCTTAGAGAAAACAGCAAACAGCAGCCTGAATCCGAGCAGACTATGGAGATGCTAATGAGAGGAAATTAACCTTCGGGCTGGGTCCCTGACATGGGCCCTCCACTGAATGTCTGACCCAGGGGCTGCCAGCAGCTTCTCTCTGCACCAGGGAAATGAGATAATCACTCTGAAACCCACCAGCCTTGGTACGAACTAGCTCTGAGCTACTGATATGGACAGCAGAGAGCAAAGGAAAGGAAAACAAACACATGGCTACCAGTTCTGCAGTCAGGAAGCAGAGAGCAAACCTGGCTATGTTCTATCTCAGAGCATGGCCAGGGTGGAAGGGGGTGCAAAGCCAAGGAAATGAGAAATCACTGTATCCTTTTTGCTCTAGTCTACCACCAAAGAATCCGGAGAACTGGACCTCAGTAAGGACATGTAAAGGAGAAGTGGATTTTATGTCTAGGAGCATTGCCACCGGGCCATAGAATTTCTGCCTATAGAATGGGTCCGAGCTGCCTTGGTAAAAAGAGGCCCTGAAAAAAAGGGACACAGAAACAAACTGAAATTCTTAAAAGTGGTTCCACACTCACACACACACACACACACACACACACACACACACACACACACACACACGGGGGGGGTTATTAGACAAATAAGCCATTTCTACTTCTGTACTAGGCTAAAAGGGGTTGGAATCGCGGGCCTCTGACTCCCTTTACCACTCTGCTCATTCTCCCCTTTCCTCCCTCCCTCCACTTCTCCCTCCCCTTTTATCTGCAGTCACCACAACCCAGAAGTTCCTGATGGAGAAGAGGTGGCTGGCTAAGGCAGGGATGCTTCCTTATTGGAGGCAAAGAGGTCGTGTTTCCAAGTAGAGACATCAGCAAACCGCAATCTTAGTGACAATGACAGCGCAAAATTATGTTTAATGTTGGAAGGGGGAAAGGGGAAATATAAAATTAGCACAGAGAAAATGTTTCCCAGACCTTCTAGCAATTAGGGCAGAAGCTTTGCCTGGTCAGACTAGTGGGAAATCTACTGGAGGGGAGGGCTGTGGCCTGCCAGTCTAGTGCCCTAGGTCTAAGCTAAGGCCCCACCTACCATGGAGTCTTCACTCCCTGAGAAGGAAAGGAACACTTCTGAAGGCTAAAAGGGACACTCCACTCTGCCTTTACTTGGTTCTGAACCTTTTTGGAGAGGAAGGGATGTTCTAGACACCTCATCCTGGAGGACGTTGTGATAGTTCAGCCACTGGCTGGCTTGTCCTGAAGCCAAGGGGCTTTTTAATTAGTGGTGAGGCTTGTGAAGGGGGCAGTGGCTTTCAAGCCTTGGGGAGCAATGGGGAGAAGATGCTGAGCAGAAGGAAATATTATATATATATATATAAAACCTATTATATATATACACATATATATATATATAAAACCTTTCTTTTCAGAGTTTGCTATCTGCCCATCTTTGCAGCCTTCTAGGGGTCGTGGAGACCCCATAACCTCCCCTCTTTGTCCTTTGGGCTAGATAGGCATACCTCAAGGGCAAAGAGACTACCAATAGCCGAAGGGACTGCCCCAGAGACAGCCAGGGCAATGGAAGGGGTGGCACTTGGACAGAAACAGAAGTTTCTGCTCAGGGTAGGTGATTACCCGTGAACTGCTTGAGAGAGAGAGAGAGAGAGAGAGAGAGAGAGAGAGAGAGAGAGAGAGAGAGAGAAAGAGGAAGCGGAAGAGCTAATAGAGAGACCCTCCCTTTGCATTGGTTGTAAAGAATAAATTTTGTCTTTGTCAGGAAACCAGTGTCCTATCGTAGATATTAACCGGCTTCCCTCTTTGGTGTCAGGCTGGGGGGCGAGGAAGAAAGCAATAAATGAAAATTTCATTTGCAAATGATACACATTAACAAGTAAATTTATTAAGAGAAACCTAAAACAGGCAGGTAAAAACAGAAGACAAAATCCTGCTGAGAAGACAGGCTGGGGTGGGGGGTGGGTCTGAGTACTGCAGAAGAATTCTGAGGAAAATCTGGGAGACAGAGCAATTGTCGTTCTTTATGCAGTATGAACTAGCCCGTCTTCTTTTTATAAAGGAGGGGAGCAGCTAGCCCAGGAGGTAGTAGTTTTATATTTGTATTTTAGCAACAAGTATCAAAAGATCTAAACTAATTGATTGCCGAGTTCCTTGGCCCTTCTCCAAACAGCAATATAGATTTAATTGTATGTTGCTTAAAACTGCATTTCTGGAACAGTGTGAAACATGTAATAAAAGCCACAAGCCGTATCGAAGATTCTCCCCACACACACCACACACACACACACACACACAAAAGCATAAATACTCAACTGACACTTGAAAAAACATCTTAGCTAAACCTCCTAATGGGTTAAAAAAAAAAAGGAGGGGACATCTGAAAGGGGTAACTACATAATAAAATTTAAACTGTTAATCCATTTTAACTCATTCAAAATAACCTGTGGTTGTGGGTGGTGTTTTATTCCAGAGGGGCATGGTGAGGAGACCCCACACCACACACCTGACTTGTTCAGATGCATTCCGTCTAAACCGCATTCCACTTAAAGAAGGAAGTTCTGCCTTTTTGAACAGGACAAGCACAAATCTGAAAGTTGCATCCTAACTACCTGGCCAGAAGTTCTCCGGCCAAGAGCCATGAAAGCCACTGAGCCGCCCTTGCTCTCCTCCAGCCTCAGCCAGTCTCCGTGCAGCGACTGGGTTGCAGACGCGGCAGGGAGCTCCTAAATCGTGCACGGAGCGGCGACGTCCTTCTTCTGCCCCTCCCGGGCAGCCCCTGTCTTCCCCATTGTCCTCTGTTATCGGTGACCCAGAGTAGCTGTTTCAGTCTAAAGTCAGCCCAGGTGCCCCTCGGGCAGCTGCATCGTGAAGAGGGCCCCAGCGCCTGCGATTTGGTCCAGGATCAAGCGCTGCAGCCAAGTTCCCGGCTGCCATCAAGCAGGAGGTTCCGCGTGTCGCGGCCGTGCCCTGTTGCGGCCACGAGGGCCGGCTGCAGGCGAAGAGCTGTAAAAATCCACGTGAACTGCCCCTCCTCCTGCTGCCCGCAGCGGCCCCTGACACGGCAGCATTGAAGCCAGTCCGGAGGTCCCCAAGGTCTCCGAGTGTGACAGTACTCAGCATAGCGGGTAGATGGCACAATTTTCTAACATTTAGAGAGAGGAACCCACGCTGGGAGCAATAAGTCCATTTAAAAGCCCTTTATTTAAGAGGAACAAAGATAACTGACAAGCGAAGTACAGAGACATCTCAATGAAATTTCCAAAGAAGAAAGAAATCAGAGGCCAAAGCAAATGCGAACTGTGCTGGATGGAACAGGCCAGCACTTTCCTCAGCCTCAGAAAGAAAGGAGAAAAGAGAAAAGACAAAAAAAAAAGAAAGAAAGAAAGAAAGAAAGAAAGAAAGAAAGAAAGATGTGGTAGTCTATGGGGCTGTGGGTGTTAAGGACCACAACCCAAACCAAATTCTGAAAATCCATGGTCCTGAGAAATTTAAAATGGCCAGGTGAGCAAGACAGGGGCCGGTGGGGTTGAAACAAGGTCAGTTTAGGGGAAAAGGGCTAGAAGTTTTGCCCAACTCATGAAGGCAGCCTCTGGTTGGTTTCGGTGGGATCAGGGGGTCCGAGGTGAGGTGAATGGGACCTGAAGAACAGACTCATCTTAGAAGTGTGGCTTTCTAGTGTCCAACCAGGATCCCAGGCCTGTAAAATCTGGTCAAAGCCAGGACATTTAAGTTCCACAATTGCAGACTCAGGAATAATTGCGATCTCTGGACAAACCAAGAAGGATGCTGGGCACTTACTGATGCCTTAGGGCAAAGTCAAGACATTTCATCCTGCCTGTGGAATCTTTCCTCCTCCTGCCGATCTGTAAGCCAGGTACCCCCATACTCTCCAAGAGAGAAAGATCAAAGGTCTTTGACAGAGGAAGGAGGGGAGAGACACCAGGAGATGGATGAGACCCCCTTTATGGTCCTTCCAGTTGGGAGTTGGCCCCAACGACCCGACCTGCCTGCCTAGCTTGTGAAGGGGCACAGCAGCTAACGCCCGCAGGGGGTCAAATGATTGTATTTGGGTGGGTGCTTGCCGACTTATTTGCTGAGTAAACCTCCCTCGCTGTGCTGAAGGCGAATCCCCGTTGATAAATCCATCATTACCGTTTGGATTCAGGGAGGCAGCCGCGCCACTAAATTCATCTTACATTTGTAGCGCTTTAATAGACATTTATTAAATGCTTTTAGAGAGAGGCATGGGGCGCCTGATTACATCCTAGTTATAGACAGAACATAAAGACCCACGTTAACACCCATTTGCAGGAAGGAAGGAAGAGGTGGGGAGGGTGGTAAGACAGAGGGATGCATGGAGAGATGGGGAGGGGGGGCCATCGAGTTTAGGCGTTATTATCAAGGCTTGCCTGCCGAGGCGAGGCTCAAGCCGAGAGCCACGGGAAGTCTCAGGCTATGGAGGGAAGCATCCCGCTCCTCTTAGCAGCTCGGTTTCCCTTTCCTTGTCCCCATCAATTCCTGCATGGGGGTCTCCTATTCTCTCTGTCAGAGCATAAGGGACTTGCAATATCTCCGTGCCGCTCTTCACTTTATTTCAGGTCTCTCCTGCTAATCTAGAAAGAAGTAGAAGGGGTATTCTGATCTTCAGAGTCCTAGGAACCCCTTTAGGGCATCTTCTGCCTCACACTAAGCCAGAACTTCAGCAGTATAAGCAGATATTTCTGCCACCTAGCAGGGTATCCCGCTGGCTTAGAGGACTCTTTGGCCTGGCAAGTTGTTCAGCAGGATCTCTGCTCTGGCCAGCACCAGGAAGGACTCCGATGCCCACTTTGAGCACTGGACCATCTCTTAACTGGAAACTTGACCTGGGCTAGTTCTCCGACCTACTCTCTCTCTCTCTCTCTCTCTCTCTCTCTCTCTCTCTCTCCCTCCCTCCCTCCCTCCCTCCCTCTCTCCCTGAGAGTTGAGTCTGAAGGGGTGCCTCACGTTACTCAGAGAGCCCCAAAGGCCTCCCCCCAATGGCTCAGTACCTCCACTTGGACATCCCTGCGATGGCTCTCAGCTTGTCCCTACTCCTTGGGAACACAGCCGCCGACCCCATCCCAGATAGCAGCGCACCCATCTCTTGGCCCTCCCTGGCTCCTGGTAAGGAGCACTTCTGCTATCTCAAAGTTGCCATAAGAAAATAAATACAAGTGACATTGTACTGGGCCAAAGCTCATTAGTTCGTTGTCCAGGCCTAATAAAGGAACAGAAGCGCAAATTATAGAGTTCAGCTTCAACACACGCTCTGTCACCCGAGATCAACGTACCGCGAGCCTGATTCCAATTGCTCCGAACTTGCTGTGCAGTTCGCCCCCACCCCCTCCTCACAAGCAGGAGGTTGGGTGGAAAAATATAGTTCCAAAGGGAGTAATGATCAAGCTTTTCCTCTCGGAAGCCTGCGCCACCTCATTTCCCATCAGTAATCCCAATAAAATTAACGTCGTGGCTGCAATTGAAAAGAGGAGAACCCGCGACACTCCTGAAATAACACATTCTTCCTAGCAAAAGGTAAAAAGCAAAACGGCCCTTTGTTTGGCTAATTAACGAAGGCCCAACTCCTAAAGCACATGTGTTTGCCTAACTAATCACAAGCGTGTTTCTTTCAAGGAATGTCATTTTCAGGAGCTACTGGGGTGGGGGCTGGAGAGAGGGACACCACCCCCATAAGTCCTTTTTTTTCTTTTTTTTTGCTTGGGGGTCTCTCACCCTGACCTAATCCAAGCAGCCCATCTCTCACACCTTTCTTTTCATTTGCCCAACCCCAGAGGCCCAGTAGTAAAGGACCTCTGGCTACCCCAAAGCCAGATCAGCAAGTCACCAGGCGAGGGGAAAAAAGTTTTAATGACACAGATGCCATATTAAATGAGGCAGTTTTACAATTCACGTTGAATAGGACGCTAACTTATTACAAGTGTGTTATCAGAAGGACGATAAGATTTATAACTCGGAGAGTCAGCTTTGCGCCTTAATGACAATGGATACTGGGGAGGAAATCTGTTCTGGATTAGAGGAGCTAGGAGTTCCTTCCCGGGTTTTCAAGTCTTTACCGATGCATCCAAGAGGACCCATACCAGCCTGGTCCTTTGTGTCTCCAGAGGGAAGATTCTACCTTTCCTCTTTCACCAGGAAACTGGCTCTGCTTGTGGGCTTAGCACCTCGCTCAGCTTTTTTAACCCGAAGCGTGAAAGAGAAAACAAGAGAGAAAGGAGACGGAATGGACATGGGAGATGAGGGTAGGGTGGCAGACAGTCCTGAGTCCTCTCCTTCCGAGCAGGCGAACTCTTCTCCATTTTCTCTACCATACAAAAGATAGCTTTCCCTTAAACCAATACAGTCAACAAACTTTAAAAAACCGGGGTCCTATTACAAACCAACGCCCAGCACTAACTACTTTAAAATTACTGCATAATTAGATTTAGTTGAATTTCACCATTAATTAGGCAGCCGCACTGCAGGGAGCCTTTGAAATCTGAGAAAATGGGAAAAATCATCTGAAGCACGTTTCTGAAAACCCAACTTCAATAAATCTTGACGGGGCCTGGAATTCAGAAGACCTCCCTTCCCTCCCAGGTGGTTGATAGGGCTCCCCAGGCGGGCCAGGTTTGGAACTGAACCCGAGAAGACAACTTCCTCCATCGAACCACAGCGGATGGGTCCCAACTTAGGGTCTCTGAAAAGGACTGGAAAGACTTGCTGGGAGGCCCGTCTGTACCCTTACCGCCCTAGCCTGCTCTTAAAACCTACTAGAGGAAGACATTCTTCGTCTGAAGATGAGCGTCAGCCAGTGGTGCAGTCCATGAGGGTTCTCACAGAACTGGGCCTCGCGACCACCCTCCTGAAAGCGGCCCTAGGCCCTTCTCAATTCTACTCCCCAGTTAAATCTCTGCCCACAAAGCCACCTTTCCCTGAACTTTGATGAGCAAGCAGCAAGTTGTACCAAGCAGACAAGGCTCGCGGCTCTTACAACCCCCACCCCCGGCCCACCCCGTCCCCTTAGCAGGTCCCAGGCTCGCTGCAAGCCCAGAGCAGGCTCCGCTTTAATGAGCGCGGGGGAACTGACCTAGGTCTGTAAATACTGGCTTCTCCCCCTCCCCCTATACCATTCAAACACTTAAGATCGTTTGTGGATACCAATTTTTATTCTTCTCGTTTGGTTCTGGGAGGAGAGGGGGACATGAAATCAACTCTCCTGAATATATGTGGGAGTGCCAAAAAAAGAGGTTAGGTTCCTGGGTTACCAACATTTTCCCTACAAATGCTATTGCTTTAATTACAGAATAATCGAGGACTGCTTTCACTTGCCAGCCAGAGTTTAAAAGGGATTTCTGCCTGTACACCGAATGGCCCTTAGTCCCCCCCACCACACACACACACACACACACACACACACACACACACACACACACACACCTTTTTTCTTCCTTCTTTTTGGTAACCAATGTGTTTTCTATTACCCGGCCGTGCGGTGCCTGGCAGCCAGCGCTCGCGGTGCAATGGGAGACGCCATGTTGGCTCAGCTCATAGGACCAAGTCAAAAGCGAGCTTGCAGGCAGAGTTTTCACACGCTCGAGCTCCCTCTGACCGCCCCCCGCCCCCGCCCCCCCGCCCGTCGCCTTTCGGTGCACGTCCCGGGAGAGCAGCTGGGCAATCTCGGCACCCCGGACTTTCCCGGGCTCTGGCCGAACACTGCGGCACTGGCCGTGGGGGCGGGGGCTGGGGGCCAAGCACTTTCCCGCAGCCTCTGCTAACTCCGACCCGGTCCCAGCGGCCCGCGGACGCTACCACCAGGCCGTCGCCAAGGACCCAGCCCCGGACGCCGCCCGCTAACTTTGAGCCCCAGGCCCTGGTCCCCGCCACCAACACCACCCCCCCCCCCCGCCGTCCGGGCCAAGCTCTACGTGAAAAGCCGAGGCAGGGCGACCGCGAGCCGAGCGAACTGGCTAGAACCAACCCCCCCCTCCTCCCCCGAAGCTCAATCTTCTCCCAGGTTTGTTTGAAAGTGGCAAGAAGGAGCGATCGCCCCTCTCTCTCTCCTCGGACCATTGTTGCATTTCGCCTCTAACTGGGTTCTCTCACACCACCGAGCGCCAGGAGGAGGGGGAGTGGGGTTGGGAAAAGAAATAAAGCGAGCTCAGATCAGATGGAGGAGGGAAAAAAAAAAACAGCAAGGAAAAAGAGACACTTAAAGGGAAAGAGTCGCCATGTTTAGCAGCCTTTTTTTTTTTTTTTTTTTTTTTTTTTTTTTTTAAAGATCTCGTCAATTTCACACACAACGCACTCGCTGGGTCCCAGCCCTCGTCTTTTGTCTAATTCAGTCGCAGCAAAGATCTTTTGTTCTAACTCAGCGTGAAAAGAAAAACTTTCTTTAAATGCAATAAACTTAAACCGAACTCAAGACTCTAAACAGATCCTCCTCCAGCCACTCTAAACGTATACAAGGGGTTTTGTTTTAACTCGTTGAAATTTTCTGAGTCCTGTTTTTCCTGCCTCGAAGACCCCCAAGCTCATCGCTGAAACTTAGAGAGAGCAAGAGAGAGATTTTTTTTTAACGCCTAGAACACATACTTAAAAACATAATAAAACATGGACTGTCTTTTGCTTTGAAAATCATAAATTATAATTTAATGCCAATAATAATTTACAACAAATGGCTGTTTACAATAAACTAACACAAAACAAACAAGGAAAAGGGCCTATGTTTTACTTAGTAGAGAAAACTTCACACACTCACATGGATAGCACTTGCAAGGGGGGAAAATAAACCACCAACAAAACCTCCATCTAAAGGTCAGATGCTGTGCTGTAAAACATACTTCATATTTATATATATGTACAGAGAAAAGAAGGTGAGGGTCAGAGGGAGAGCTCTGCCTAAATGAGGCAGAGTTTTCAGGTCTGTGTGTGTGAACCAGAACTGAGCATCAAAGTTTAATGCACTTTGCAAAATGATCCCTTTTCTTCCACCTCTTTCATCAGCCCCCTCCCTCATTTTCAGATTAAACCACAATATGGTAAAAGCATTGTCAGCGAGGGGAGCTTGGAAAGTCTAAATAAGAACAAATTGTAGGCTCCCAGCACTAAGTTTTTCCAAACCAGGAAAGAATAAGGGATTGAAACAAACAGTAGACTTCCCAGATAAGCACACCCTGTCAAGTTTCTTTTTCTTTTTATATTCTCATTCTCATTCTCTCTCTCTCTCTCTCTCTCTCTCTCTCTCTCTCTCTCCTTTAAAAATTGGCTTCCAAGAATGAAGGATCCCAAGAGCAGTGCAGACTGTACTTATACAATCTGAAATGTCCAAATGTCCATGGGTTTTATGTACATAACTCCAATGGAAAAGATTCCCTTGACCTGTGGTCATGCTCTCACAGACTGAAGAGGGAGGGGGAGGGGAGGCAGGCCAACTGCAAGTTTTCATATATACATGAAAAACAGACCCTTCATCTCTAGCAGCTACATCACTGTATTCAAAATCCTCTCAACAGCCACACTAGATGAGAACCACAGAATATTTTTTTAAAAAAAAACACACTTACTTAAGGAAAAACTCATTGAGAACAAATGCCCTCTATTTACAGTGCTGTGATTAGCTTGCTTGAACAGTCCTCTGCATAACTGTCAGAAATGTACAAAAGAGTATTTTTTTCTGATCATAAAATAGATACTGATCTCAAGATTTCTAATACTTCTCACAATACCTTCCCTAAGCAGGCACTTAAGTGTGACAAATATAAGGGCCTCTTTTTTTTTTTCCTGGAAAATCCATTTTTAATTAAAAGGAGGATTAGGTGAATGGGGGTGGCTTACTATATCAGTGTGGCACTTCCTAAACCATAGATAAACCATTAACTTCGGCTCCCCCCACACACACCCAAATTAAACAGGCAAATACACTAGTCTACCTTTGAACAAACTGATTGAGGGGAGTAAACAAATGGGGCCCCCGCTGGCTCAGCGAGGACTCACAGGGGCTCAACTTGATGGAAAGACAGTGAGTGGGGACAGCCAAGCAGGTTTCAGATATCAAATAATATTTTAATTTCTGAATACTTTCAATTTTCCTTGGAATATAACACACAAAGACTCGACCAAACAGTTCAGTTATTATAACTTTTACAGTATACAGAAATGTTGCACTTAAAAAAAAACCTTCAGTTTTTTAAAAACACAAACTGTAAACTCTAAGATACTGAATCAATCACGTTACCTATAAGTGCCAACAGTGTTATTTTGTCATGCTGATTTCAATGGTATTTTTTAAAAAGGGGAAATATCAACAATTATAATACAAAGGGCTTGCAAATATACAAACAGATATAGGATTCATAACAATTCAAGAACTAAGGGGGGGACCCAATTCAAATTACAAAAGTTCACTTTTTATTCAAAACCTCAGGTTGTGTCTTGGACACATTCCTTGGCTGCCAATAAATTCCACAGTTCCTTCTCTTTCTTAAAATATTTTTAAAAAGCTAGGTTTGTCTTGGTATGGGGAGGGGTAGGGGAAGCTGTGTTGCATATGATCCCTCCAGCTTGCTAATTAGAGTGCTCAACTTCACCTAAAAAAATTTGGCCACCACTTGTAAGTGCATTTCCATCATCTCTGAGTTGCCTTTTTAAAGTTTTATGTCTTCCTATGATATTTTCATGGACTCAGTTTTAATTCTTGCAGAACACATATTTTAATGATACACAGTTTTTTAAGAAGCCAAGATTATATCAAAACTTATTATAGAACCACAGAAAAACTGGTTTGGAACCAGAAAAGTACAAAAAAAAAACCAGCTAGAGGTACATAGACACAGGACAATTAATAATTTGGAAAAAAAAAAAAGACTTACTTTGTCCATTCTGCTAATTTTCTCCCAATCTCCTTAAATGCACTTTTAGCAATATTTTTCAAAAAATTACCAAAAAGAAAAAAGACTAATTTCCTTTTTATACAAAAATGATAAGTAGCAAGTTGTTCTGCCCAACACAGGAGTTTTCTTTTTTAATGCATTCTGTAAAAGTTCGTTTGACAGTCTCTCTCTCTCTGAAATTCACAGTCCATTAAATTCTTCCCCTCTTCTTTTTAGCAAACTTGTAACATCCTTTCTTAACAGAAGGAAATTAAGCAAACAAAATCAGTCTTTTGCCTTTTCTTTCTCTGCTTCACTCCCCCTTCTTATTTTGATTGATTTATTTATTGAATTGCCATATAGGGCCAGTTAAAACTGCTGCCGGACAGTAACATATCCCGGATGAGGGTTTCGATGGGGGTTTTACCTACCAAACGGACGAAAAACAATTGCTCTATGACTGAGGAAGAGACCGTGCGGAGGGAAGGGAGGCGAAGCAAAAGCTTTCCGAACCGTGTTGGCTGGTTGGGGTACTGGCTCCTGACGTACTCTTCCAAAGCACACTGGGACTTTTCCTGCAGGCTTTCCACATGGGCTACATCAGACAGACCACAGGCATCTGGAAGAAAGTTTCAAAAAAAAAAAAAGTGGGGAAAGAGGAAGAGAGAGGATCCATCAGATTAAGAGGCCTGAAATGGGTCACCTGAGGTGTGCACACAGTGCTCTGTCAAAGTGCCCCCATCCAGACTTGGAGCAAATGCCTAGACACTGAAAACTTCAAGGGGGACAACGAGGTGACAAAGCTTGAGATAGTCTTGGAGTGTTTACTTTAAAATAAAACACGCTTGGGTGATACAGGCTTTCATTGCCCCAGTCCTCAGGATGGGTCACTGGGAGGCCCAAGAAAAAGTACATTGGTGTATCTGGCCCTATTTAGTACAAGAACAGACAAACAGACAAAACCAGAACCACCAATGCTTCTTCCCCCATCCTCTGAATTTGGCTTATTATATAGTGTGTATAGGGAGGAGGGGTGACAACCTGGCCCAGCTTTCAGTAATGGCGTCCAAGACCCAGCCTCAGATTCTCCCCAAAGAGAGGGACTCATTTTTCTCCAGTCTTTGAAACTGATTTAAGTGGCCCTTTAAAACTGATCTTGTCAGTTTAGCCTATTGAAGGGCAGCCATGCAAACTGTGATCTCTCTGTTCATTTGAGCTGTTTCTTTCCCCTCCTTTTCTTCTCTCTCCCTTTTCTCCCACCCCCCTTTATTTATTTTTTTTAAAGCCCAGGTCTCTCCAAGAAGCATCCCCCCTCCCTGTTATCTTCAGGAAAACACTTTTCTTTTTTCTGATACGTGAAATTACAATAAGTGCCTTTGAAATGAGAGGCTTCTTGGTGAAGGCGGTTCAGGTTGTGACCTGACCTTTCAGGGCTCCCCAGACAAGACTGGGGTTAACACATGCATATTGTGAATCATTAAAACAGTTTTCACCAGCACCTCCACCCCTACCACTAGAACACACATGCAATCTCCTCCACTCTTTCCAGGACTCCATGTGTCTACAGATGCCTAGGTGTCTGTGGTCAGGAATGAAAAGGTCTGTTTGTCTAGGACGCCTTCTCTCCTCATTGGTACTGTGTGTCTCCCTCTGAATCAGATAACAGGAACCTTTATCTCTTTGTGAGGCCATCTGCATTCTCCATGCAGGCCTCCACATCTTCAAACAGTGATAAATTAAACTGTTTCGACAGAACCAGGCATTTCTTTCCTTGAAAGACCAGGGGGTAAAGGCAGAGAACCAACAATGGCATCAAGAAATTAACAGCCACCTCCATCATCTGAGGTTATGAGAGGGGGGTGAGGTCAGCTATGGGACAGGCCTAGTGTGCCACCACATTTGTGCCAGACAAGCACTCTAGACATGAGAAGCTCAGGAGAATAACCCCTCTCTATACAGCCCTGGCCTGGCCAGAGTGCTGCCTCTGATTGATTATCTAAGGACTTTGGAAGGTAGGGTTTAGGGTGACTGGGATGGTGTTCTATGTGAAAAACAGTAACTCATCCAAGACAGCACAGTGAGAATGAGCCTGCAATTGGCTCAGCCAATGATCTGGTTCCCAGATTTCTTTGAACAACAAAGAAGAAACTGTGGTCCTCTCATCTGTTTGTCCTCTAAACTTACACATCTCTTCTAGCTTTCTCACTTAAAGATCTGGAATGGGCGACTAGGTCCCAGGCCTTGCTAATGTCCAAATGTTTGTTATTCTTAGTCAGGAACCCCCATTCCCTTCTCAGCCATGACAAAGGAATCAGCTGACAACTTAGTGCAAGAATGTGAAGGGTGGGGGTGATTTCCACCCACCTGGGCTATGGCTGAACTGAGCCTGGAGGCAGCCAAAAGGCTCAGGTGTGGCCCGAAATGAAAAGCCAGACACTTTCAAAAATCATTTGGCCTCAAGAGTTAATGAATATCAGATCTATTACTCACACAGGTTAAACTACATGCAAACTAATTAGATTTCCTAATGCAGTCGATGACGGTTTTATATCTCCAGCAACATTCATACCCAGCCCAAGTTGGCACACACTGTGGGTTGCTTGAAAATTGCCTTAAGTGTTTGCCTGAACAGGGGAAGCCAGAAGCCAGCCAGCCTTCAGCCCCCTGCAGACATTCTTGGAATTATGGTAGTCCTTCCGCCCCTCCTGCCCTTTCTGACAGCACACCCCTTCTCCTGGCAGTCTGCATTATTTTAATGAGAAGGCGATTTTGAAAACTGCTGCTCTCAGGTTAGGGCTGCCTGGAGCCCCAACTCCTACTGAGTTCACAAGCAAACTTTCCCCTGCAGGGACAAACTTTCTCCTACAGAGAGGATGCCAGGGTTTCAATGTGCCCAGGGGCATCTCCTTGAGGTCTCCGACAGGGTGCCAAAAAAAAAAAAAAGAAAAAAAAGAAAAAAAGAAGAAGCTGGAGCTTGAGATTCCCTGGGGGCCAACTAGGCTCACAGGGCCTGGGCTTAGGGAGGAAGCAGGAGAGTGCCTACCAGGTTGGATAATGAAAGAGAGGAAGGGGCCTGAGAGACCTAAGGTCCCTCTGGGAGTCAGTGTGTGGAGCATCCTTCTACACACCAGGACAATCCAGCAGTTATAATAAGTTCCCACTTCAACGTACACTCTGCAGTTTGACCTTTTAAAGGGGAAACAGGGCTGGCCACTTTTCCAGGCCCTAACTCTGTCCTGGTAGTTCTTCGGTACCTGGGAATAAGTCTCTATCCTACCTGAGGTGAACAGGACTATGGCCTTGAGGCAGCTGTACTCGGCTGAATCGACATGCAGTGCCTTGAGCTTCTCCACTTGCTCTTGGAAGATCCGTATGTGGTCCATAAAGGCGACCACCCGGTCGGCTGACATGGGTGAAGCGTGCAGGCCAGCAGCGGCAAGGAGCGGGGCGACATGGAGGGGCATGGAGCACTGCGCCGCATTCAACACGAACAGCTCGCTCCAGGTGAGGCGAAGAAGGGCCACCTGGTCCGTGATCTGCAGGTCAGGGAAGAAGGGGATGTTCCGGGCCCACTCAACGGCGCTGAAGAGCATCCGCGCGGCCAGTTCGCAAATGTTCTCGATGCCCATGATGTTGTTAGGCTGCATGCACTGGCTGCCGAAGCGAGACGTGGGGTAGGGTTCTGCGCGCAGCAGCAGGGAAATATATCCGGACAGGTACGAGTGGCAGTTGAGGGGGTCCCCGTTGGTCAGCGCGAACTGCCCGTGGGTAGGCTGGGTGGGCGGCATCCTGCCCCTCTGTACAGCTGCAGGGAGGAAAGAGGACACTCCACAGTTAATGATCAGCCTTGATCCTGCATCTTTCTACAAGACCCCAACCGGTCCCAGGCCCTAGAACAGCGCCATGAACCAGGCAGGCCTGCTACAGCCGGGCGCCCCGGCAACCACTCCTCACAAATCACCTCCCAGGCCGGCTCTGACCGCCAGAGCTCAACACTTGCCTGCGAGGCCCTTCTGGGAGCTGGTCTGCCGAGGACCCAGAATTGGTCACTTTGCCTGGGGGTCCCCGTAGCGGGATGGAGCATTCTGGGGGCACCTTTCTTTCTTCTTCCCCCCTTTTTCCAGCTAAACAGCTGATATTTCTTATTAATTGGAGAAGGAATGGGAGCGGAGTGTAGGGGGAGGGCGAGACGCTTTTTGCACAAGACATCAAGGTTTACCCCAGATGGCCAGTGGCCAACCCCCGAACGACTGTCCCCAAACCATGTAGCCTCCACCCCAGTCCAGGATGAAAACCCCGGCGAGAGACAGAGTCTAAGTCCCGCGTCTTTGCCTGATCAGTGAGCTCGGAGGAGGGGAGACAAGGGAGAAGAGGGCGGAGAGAGAAAGAGAGGCCGGCAGAGACGAGAGGAAGCCGGAGAGAGGCAGGGAGCCGGCGGCTGGCGCTGGCGGAGCCCGGGCAAGGCCCGTGACGGCCAGGGAAAGCCAGAGAGGAGCTCAGGCTCCTGCTGTTATCTGACTCTGTACCGAGAGAGTCGCTCTCGCAGAAACACAAAGAAACCCCGGCTTTGGCTCGCTCCAACCCGGAGCCCGCGCCCCGCGCGGAGCGCGCCATTGGTAGAGCACTGTTCCCGGCTCTGGGCGAATTCTATGCCACAAAGACCCAGCTGGTACAGAGCGAAAGCAGCGGCCCAAGGCCCCTTGTCCACACTTTCCTACTCCCTACAGTGCTCTCTCTTCGTTTCAAAAGTGAAAGGAAAAAAGAGAAAAGCAAGAGGTATTTTTTTTTAAAGCAGAATGTTAATCCATAGAAGGGTCACATGAGTGCTGCCCAGGAGGCAGCGTTAATACGGCGAAGTGCATAAAATTGCCATTTGTAATTTGAACCTTCTGTACAAAAGTACAATCTCAGGTTGTTTTTTTTTTTGAGAAGGTGGGGGTTGGGGAGGGGGTAAGGAGGAGGGACATATGTTGAACATGCAGGAAAAGCAAGGAGGGAGAGAGAGAGAGAGGACTTTAAAACAACAACAAACAACAATCCATCCCTTGCAGAAAGGTGAACTCAATGAACTCTCAATCAATGCACAGGAAAGGAAATGCAGCTTGAAGAGAGAGTGAAGGAAAGTCTGCTAAAGCGTGCGGACTGGAGGATGGAGGATGGGGTGGTCAGGGTTGCAGACCCTGCTCCTAGTACTAAATCCCCTCTGGCTGCAACACGGAGAGCTTGGGGCTTCTGTGTCCTTACCCAGAGCAGGCTAGCCAAACGCACCCAGGGCCCCGGGACCGCGGGCGAAGGGGGGGATAAATGAGAGGCCGATACCTTCCCGTCTCATGCCCACTTTGAGGCACTTTTTGAGGCGGCAGTACTGGCACTGGTTGCGGTGGTGCTGGTCGATGGGACAGTTCCGGTTGGCGCGGCACGTGTAGCTCAGGTTCCTCCGCACGCTGCGCTTGAAGAAGCTCTTGCAGCCCTCGCACGTGAACTGGCCGTAGTGCTTGCCGCTCGACTTGTCCCCGCACACCACACACTCGATGTGCTGCTGCTGCTGCTGCTTGTCGCTGCCGGGGCCGCCAGGGCCGCCCTGGCCGCCAGCCGCTGTCTGGGCCGGCGTACTGGCCGGGCCCCCTTGGCCCGGCGTCTGTGGCGTGTGCGGGGCGCCAGGCGGCGGGCCCGGCACGGGCGGCGCCTGCGAGGCCTGGCTGCCCTGAGAGCCGGGCACCTCGTCCTGGGGGTCGCGCCACGTGCTGACTACCATTGCCATATCTATAGGGGCCGCGTCCAGACTTCTGCTCCCCTGGCTGCGGGCGGCGGCGGGGTGGCGGCGGCTCCCGGGTCTCGGGCTCCTGCGCGCCGCCTTTTGTGTGTGCGAGGGTGCGAGAGGGCGCGGGAGGGCGCCCCGGGTGGCTCAGGGCTAGTTGATTGAGGTTGGTTAGTTTTTCCTTTTTTGTTTTTGCTTTTGCAAAGTTTTGTCGATTGCTTGTCTGGCCCGGTGTGTTTGTTTTGTTTGTTTCCCTCGGCTCAGCTTTGTTGGTTTCGGGGGGCTTTCCGTCAAGAGGGGAGGGCAAGAGGACAGGGGAGAGCGAGTGGGAGCAGAACGTGGAGAGAGGGAGGGGAGGGAGAGCTGCAAGTCGATTGTCTGGCTTCAAGACAGAAGTAGGAGGCCAAAAAAAAAAATCTCTCCAAAGATCTCGCTCGCTCTCACTCTCCCTCCCTCTCTCCCTCTCTCGTTCACTCTCTCGCTCTCAGATCTAGTATGCAGCGGAGGAGTTAGAGAAGGAGGAAGAGGAGGAGGAGGAAGAGGAGAAGGAGAGGCGACTGTCCGGGGGCCAAGTCCAGGGCAGCCCACAGTCAGCCATTCAGGAAAGCCATCGAAATCAGGAGGACTGGGAGAGCGGAGGTGCCGGGCGCGGGCGCGCCCTGGGGGCCAGGCAGGCCGGGGCGGAGACCGGCGGCCCGCGAAGTGGCCGGAGCTCTGCCCGGGTCCGGGGGAATCAGCATGAAAGTGGTCCGCGTCCGGCGCTGCGCGGCGTCGTCCTGGCGCTGGGCCGCCGCCGCCTTCTGCCCCGGGCGCCTGGCGCGCGCCGCGCTCGCTCCGGACGCCGCCGCCGCCGCCGCTCTTGGAGGCCGCTCGCTGCTCCCCGTGGGCCGCCCTGGCCGCCGCCGCCGCCGCCGAAGCCTCCGGGTCGGGCCCGGAGCCGCCGCGTCTAGCGCCGCCGCCGCCGGTGGAGTCGCTGCTGCTGCTGCTGCTGCCGCCGCCGGAGCTGCTGCTGCTGCTGCCGCCGCCGCCTCACACACATAGGGAAAGAGTCAACTCGCCGGCGGCGGGGGAGAGATGATAAGAGAGAAAGGAGGGCAGATCAGCACCTAGAAGCGCATCCTTCGTGCGCAGAGGGGGGAGAAACGAAGAGAAAGAATGAAAGAGGGAAGAGCTGCGCGGCACCCGGAGAAAGGAGGCAACTCCGGCAGAGGAGGAGGAGAAGAAAACACACACGCGCGCACGCACGCACACACCGCGGAGAGAAAAGAGCAGAATCAAAGTGATCAAATATGCTAAAAAGGGGGGCGCGGGAGGGAATGCGATTTATAGGCGCCGGGGCTGGCAGAAGTGGCTTCTCCGCGATCAGCTCACTGAGCTCTCTATATAGTGAACTTTGACACGACTGCTGCAACTTAGCGCACGTTACCATGGCGACGGCGCGCCTTATAAGGCAGCCGCCGGGGTTGGCCTGGCCCGGCGCGCGCGCGCCGCCCCCTCGCCGTCATTGGCCGGAGCACGGCGGCCCCGCCATGGCGGCAGCGGGAGCAGCTCGGTCCTAGTGCGAGCGGCGTCGCCCGTGCCGCGCGGGGCGCGCGGGGACGGAGGGGGGCGGGGACGGGTGGCCGCGCCGCCCCAGCCACCGAGCGGGGGATGGGCCCGGGCGGACCCGGGAGCGCGGACCCCGCTCGTCCCGCACCCGGCACCCGAGGTTACCGCCCTGGCGGCTAGGCGAGCGCGCAGCGCACACACTACGCCTCTTAAAGGCTCCGCGAGAGGTTGAGGATGGAGCCGAAGACTTAGTCTCTCGCAACTTGGCTTTGCAACTAAATGCGCGGCTCGCTCTCCACCCGGGACTCCCGGCGCATTATATAGAGCCCACGATACCAAAGACGGATAGCGCTTCCTTCTTTGTAGAGGGGTACGCAACGGAGGTGGCAAGGTGCCGGGATCTGAGCTTGCTAAAGAAATATTTGGCTAGATCCGTGTGGTGGCAAATCCTTTGCTTAATGAACTCTCATCACTTGCTCAGTTTAGGAGCTCCTTTTTATTTGTTTGTTTTATAGGGGAAAAGAGCCGTTCAATATCTGCCTTTTTCTTTGGAGGGTTAATATTTTATAGATTTGTGGCCTGACATTTTAATTGCTCAAATGGAGCATCTCGGATGCTGAGAAGCACAAGTAGACTTCACCTCATTGTCATGACGCAATTAAAATAAATTCCCCTCAACTTTATCTTCTCTCATTGGTTTTAGCTAACTGGCCAGCCAGTGACCTGTCACACACCCGGTCATGAAAAGAGGGCAAAAGACCTTTCTGTCCACTGATGGACAGGCGCAGGCAGCCGTTCAGCTTCGCCTATGCACACCCTCCGTACACACATGTAAATGCACATGTATCAGATGCACATTTGTCAATGTACACAGACAAAGACATCCAAGACGATGCTTCTAGGTCATAGAACAGTTGAATACAGACTTCATTGTTCAAATTCTCTTTAAACATCCATATAGTCATCATAACACACCGAGAGAGCTTGCTCCCAGTTGGAAATATCACCAACAGAACTCACAAGAACCACACACAAACCATAGTCTTCCTCCAGAGAGTCACGGTAGAAAAAACAGCCACACAGCCTATCTCACCCTGCCCAGGATGCTCAAACCATTGATATCGCTGTGTCTTTGAAAGTGTGCCTGAGGTTTAGACATCAAATACATAGAGCCACCCCCAGGACACATTATATTCCCACTGACTAAACTTGTTGTTTCATTAGGACCAGTTAGTTGATTGTGAGGATTCCACATTTGTATGAGAAATTTGTGTTTAACAGGGAGCCCCTTGCACCAAGCCAAAACTTAATCCATAAGTCAAAATGGTTTATCAGCAATGAAATTATTTTTTCACAAAAGATGCTGAGCTACTGGGGGGGAGAAAAAAGAGGACACTACAAAGAGTGAATTGAGAACTTCAGAAGAGCATCCTTGACAGCATGAAAATTTGGCAATATAAAGTTACTTCAGTAAAAATAAACCTGTCGTGTAATTGCCATAGATAGACTGCACTTTCGGGCAGTTTCTTTTACACACATAGGCAGGGTGTGAGATGAGGAGCACATGAAGATGTGGGCAGACAGGAGTTGGCTTCTCGTCAAGGAAAAAAAAAATCCTATTCTTTTTAAAGTCCTTCTTAGCCTTCTCTTTTTTTTCTACTGAAATCACAGATTGCACTTAAGTGGCAGGTGCTGTAATTATTTGAATGTTTTAAGAAATAACAAGCTATAGCAGGTACTAGACTATCATAAACCTGGTGTGTTAAATACGGTGGCCACACAGTAAGGCCAGGCGGAGCATTTCTGGCTGATTAGAGATACCACATAACTTTCTCCTACAAAGAACAAGAAAGAAAGAGGGAAAATAAATCAGAGAAGTCTGGTTTTTTTTCTTTTAATTTTTCTGATTTGAGGAATTATCTGATGCTAAAAATATCAGATTATAGAGGCAAGCTCAGCATATAGTGAGACTGAGGTTGACACAGGAAATCTAATAGGTATTCCCATCTCGACTTAATAGATGAGCATAATTGATTATAGAGAAATGTTCATCTTGCCTCTCCAGTGCAGCCATTTGCATGGCAAGATTACTTTTTGCACACACACGGAGATGATTTTTTGAGGAGAAATTTCATACATACATATTTATATATATGCATGTGTATATGTGTATATATATTGAAAGCTATAATTTATTTAAATAGAAAAATCCAGATTTTCCCTTTTCCAGAACTGTAGCCAGCTAGACACATGGCCACACAGCTACCATCAAGTCAGGGGTGCTTCACTTTGTAGTTGTGGGCTCATTTAGCTATAGAAATGCTATTTAGAAGGGGAAGAAAAAAAATCACCATATGAATTGTAGTTAATTTAATTGAGTGGACGAAGAGACAGGACAGCCAGACTGAGGGATTTATTTTTAAAAAAAGCAAAAATATTTTTAAATGCCCTTTTTAAAGATGCTCAGTTGTCTTCACTCTAAGATTTAAAAATCCTGACTAAAAGATACGTATCTACATATTATTATTTTTAAAAAAACTTAACCAAGCCTTTTACTACAAATGTAAATTTATTTTAATGAGAATTGTGGCAAGCTTGATTTGACTGGTCAAAGTTAGGGAAAAAACATTTGTCTTATTCTGGAAAAAAAAAAAAAAGTCCCTAACTCCCAGGAATATGGTTTCCTTGCAGAAAGTGGTTGGCTGGTCTGTAATTCTTTACAGATTAAATCACAATATGAATACAGACCCCAGCAATGCCGAGTTTAACTCTGAGCTCAGTAGAATCCAGGATCCATTGAATTTCTCCTCTCCCTCAATCTAGTCGTGTGTGTTTTTCTCTTCCACCACACTGGAGCTCCGTGAATAGGGAAGGGGCTTCCATTGTGTCCCTCTGAACTTCCAAGTCAATGCAATTTTTAACCACTGGCTTGTGGTACTTTGAAAATCACCAGGGGCTGTCAGAGTTGGGTCCTCTGAAAAATTTACAGTGCTAAATCAGAGCATATGCTGGGAGGGAAAAATTGCTTAAGATTGGAGCAAGTACAGTATCTGTCTGCCCCCTAGTGTAAGAGTCCTCGCTGCCTAAAACCCAACTTTATAAGAAAAGGAGCCCTTAAAGGGAAACGACTTGGGGCTCATGTAGGCATAGGAGAATGAAACTTCTGTACATTTTAATCTGAATAATTCTTCAGGATTTAAATTTATTTGTCTGTGGCTTGGTTGGACTGCACTCGGATCTCGCCGGCTCTACGTTTCTCGAGTCACTGGTGAAGGGATGATTTTTTTTTTTTTTTGAACTGGGTTTATGTGCGTCCCCCTCACCCCTCCTCTCTTTTTCTTTCGGCCTCTGTCGTCTCTCTCGCTGGCTTTTTAAAAATGAAGAACCGTTCCATGATCATTTTGCACACAGCACAGAATTGCTTCTTAAGTCAGCCCGGCGCGGTTGCAATAGACAGCAAAAAGGTAAACCGTTTGCCTGAATTCAGCACGCCAGCACCACCACCCAGCCCGATGGTGAGTACCCTTCTCCTTGCGATTCTCCTAGCTTAACAGAGCTCGCCTTCAAGAACCGCAGCCGAGGGCGCCGGGCAAGGGCTTTGGTCCCTGCCCGCCCGCCCGCCCGCCCGCCAGCCTGCCTGTCTGCCTGTCTGTCAGCTGCACAAGGTTGCAAAATGAAGCGCAGAGGCAATTCGAACAGGAAATTCTGTTACCTAAAGCCAGCATAGCAGCAGCCCCTTTGCTAACAAACCCAGTCATTTGCTGTTTGGACAACCAGGCTTCTAGGACTGGTTTTCGGTCAATTCTATGGAAGGAAATGAGTTTGAGAAGACAGGATGAGGAGATGGGAGGCAACCGCAGTCTTTATGCTTCGGTTTAATCATATTTTGGCAGCTTTGCAATTGTATTTCCCCCCCTCTCCCACCTCTGCTACCACACACATGTAATAAAATATGGCAACGCACTGAATTGACTGCCCCCCCCACCCCTTCAACCACAGTCCAAGGCAATGCATACACGTTAGCAAACCGATTTTCTGGAAAGCCCCAAGTCATCCCCAAACCCACATAGCATAAGGAGAAAAGTGAGAAAGAAAAGAAAGAGAAATACAGTAAGCAAACATACCAAAACCATATTTGCCTTGTTCAAGGTCCCAAACGGCTTGCATCTTCCTTCTAAACTGGAATAACTCTCCTTTAGTTTGGCGGGTGAAATAAACGCTTTGTTGGCCCCCTGAAAAGATGTGTCTTTGATAATTAAAGAGACTCTCCTCCACGGTGTTTATCTAAGCGATTGTGCAAACTGATAAAAAAGTAGGCATTAGTCTGCAGGGAAAAAGAGGAAAGGTGAAGGGAGAGCTCTTCCACCTCAAGGAAGTGCTTCCCTGTGTACTGGGCGCTCTCAGCCTTTGGAAAAGCCTGCACACTAACTTTAGAGAGAGACGCGGCTTCAGGGAGCTTTGTACATAGCTGCTGAGGAATGCAAGCCTCGCCTTTAAGAAAAAAAAACCCCAAACCGTAGGTAGGAGATGTCTGGAGTGATCCTTGTCTCTCATCTGATGCCTTAGAAGGAAGAGTGCGTTGTTACACCTTGTTTGGGGCTGGAAAGAGGAGACTTTAAAAACACCCTTCCAATTGAAAAAAAAAAAAAATCTCCCAACTTAATGAGTTTAGTCGGAGGCTGGAGCAAACGGCACAGCCTTAGCAGAAAACCGCAAACAACTATAAGCAATATTGCAAAGCAAGACAACTGGAGGCACAGCCAAATTCCACTGTTTGGGGTCGAGAAGGATGGAGGCTAATCCTAAAGCAAGTTGGGAAAAAAAAGACAGAGGTGGGAGAGGAGGGGGAAAAGCTGCAGCCTAGTAGACTGGCAGACAGGGTTCTCTCACCCTGGATCAAAGATAGAACTTGAAACAGGAGGCCAACATTTTTTCTTAGGAATCAGTTGGAATCTTCATTTTCTACTTTACACTCAAGTCGCCCCCACCCAAATGATTTTTCCTGCTCTCCCCTGTGGATTAGTGCTTCCCTCCCCTTTCCACTGTCCATTCTAGAACTTTCCTGAAGAGGAAATCTATTTCTTTTGGGGGAGGGGTTCCCCATTTCATGCCAAATAATGAATACTTAATTCATTCCCTCCCTTTATCAGTTCCCCCAAAAGAATAAAGGAAGCAGAGATACAGTAACTAGCAAAAATTGAGAATAGACTGAGCTCCTTCTTGCAGTTTAGTACAGTTTTAACTAATGGATTTTTGTTGTTGTTGTTTTGTTTTGTTTTAAGAGAAGAATAATGGGGAAATATGGATCTTTTATTTTAGGAAACTGTTATGGTAAGATGAATGTCAGACTTGACAAATGGAACTAGCGCTCTTCACTGCTTCTTGTCCTTGTCTTAAACAGGAATTAAGTTAAACACAGTGCTGAATGTTAATTACATGTTTACTGGCTAATGAAAATTACAAATGGTTTTGCCACCTCAAACAATGATGAAAACTCTGAAGACACTGTAATTATATACTTTGAGGGAAATAACTCAGAATATTGATCATAAGAAGTGTAAATCTTTTTTTAACTATTCATTAATACCATAAATATGGGCTACAGAAGTTTTTCCTTGCAGTTTGTCTCATCAGTTACACTGAGTGGATGGCTGGTGGGACTCCTCCCGAGAGGAGGTGAACTCTGTCTCTTAGAAGGAGGCCACGTGTGTGACTCAGGAGTGCCCCCTCCCTTCCGCCCCGCCCCCTTCATCCTAGCAGAAGGTCCAGTGATCTCCAAGAGGGAGGCCCGGCTCAGGGCAGGTGAAGGTGATCTCAGTCCGGCCCCTCTCCTTTCCTTCTCTTGCCCTCTTCTCTCCTTCTCCCCCCCCCCATTTTTCTTTTCATGCCAGGTCTGATCGATGACCACCTTACCCAGCCTGGGTGCCTCGGATAACCTAATGAAAGACCAATTAGACCTGGCAACTCATTGCCACCCGGAGATCAGTCCTGGCCACTTCAGCTCCCTCCTTCAGAGGTGGCTTGGGCAGTTCATTGCCAGAGAAGGGGAAAGAATTAGGGATGGAGGTGGCCGTTGGGTAAGGTGACTCAGGCACTGAACCAGAACTGGGTTTTAGAGTAATTATTTTGTGGTCGTTTTCTTTCAACTTTAGCCAAATTTAGAACACTGGCAGCCACTCCAATCTTGAGGGTCAAAGGTGAGAGATGCACTAACCCTAAAAGGCAGGCCTGCCATGTCCGAAAGGCCAATCGGGCAGTGGCATGGGGGTGGTGGTGAAAAACCTGCGTGGCTCTTAAGGGGGTGGGGGCAAGAAACTCACATGCAGGAGTCCAGCCCCAAGTGCACGTTTAAAGTGAAGTATTGAAGATTTTAAAAGAAGTGTTCAAGGCTTGTGGGACTGGAGTCCTCCTTTTCCCTGAGAATTCCCAAGGCTCTGGTCTTTGTCTTAGAAGGAATGGAGTTTCTGAATGGTGTGAAAGGGACAGAGAGGGTCGCTTCCAATCGATTTTACTTGTCCTTTCTGCCTTTTCGGATCAACGCCCTTCAATGGACACAGAGGTGCTCTTTCAACCAAAAACTTGTGCTACATTTTCTGCCTGTATTGGTGCTAAATACAATAAGCATGGAGTAGATTTTCTTCTCTTTGCTCTCCAAAGCTAAAAAAGAAAAAAAAACCCCCCCTAAATAAAATGGTTTTTTTTTTTCTGGACAGTCAAGACGGACCAATTAAGTATGCATTAGTATAAAGATAGACTGTGCAGATATAGCGTTTTAGAAAGCCATAGTGATGACAAAGGCAAGGGCATTAGGGTGTAGGGAGGAGTGCCTGGATCCAGCCTGGTCGCACCTTCTTCTCTGGGCCCCAGGGGAATTGCAAAGGCCAGGCCTCAGGTGAGAGGGAATCAGGCCAATTAACAACAGGTGGCTGGGTTGTGGTGGAAGACTTGAAGACCCAAAACCCTAGGTCTCAGAGGAGAGGAGCCTCCCTAGGAGTGGCTGGATATTCCTCACAGACGACAGCTCCCGCAATTTAGCAGTCCCAGGTGGCAAGAATCATAGTACAAGACGAGGCTGCACAGTGCCCACTCTGCATCAGGCCCACTTCCTGGGGTCCCCGGGTCAAGGTGAGGCTATGTAATCATGAAGTTGTGTGAGTACACCCGGGGTAGGCGCTGACACCGCAGCCACCTGGACCACAGCCCTCTGGCTGCCAAGAGTAGCCTCCCTCCCCCCAACACTTCACAGCTAAGCGCCTTTTTGCTCTACGGAAAAGGGACATCTACGGAAAGTTCCCACCAGACGACCTGCGCTGTCCAACTGGCGACAAGGACAAGATGTTGGATGAGTAGAAAGGCCAGGGGTCACAGAAACGGTGGCAGAGAAGCAGGTCTCTAACTGTCGCTGCAGCTCTGAGCTCCTCCACCTCTTTTCCGCCCTAGGAGGCATGGGCGGGCGAAGAGCTTCACGTCCCAAAGGGGACGACTGTCAAAGCAGGGGCTGGGGCCTCCCTGCGTGGCTACGCAGTTCTCTGATAGGTGGTCCTGGGCCACGGGGACGCTAGCGTGTCGCACGGTCTCCGGAAGGGCTCTCCGGGTGCACAGAGCGCCCTGAGAAGGGAAGGGGGAGTGGAGGAGACAGTGGCAGCTTGCGGGAAGGGGCTGAATGTCAAAAGTAAAAAGGTTGAAAAGGCAATTTTCCAGATGCGCTTTGTCCCCCCACTTCTCTCTTACTTGGGCCTCCCGCCCGGGCTGTAAATCTACGGCCGGAGGCCAGGACACCAGGAGTTCCCTCGGCGGCGGGCCCGATAGGGCCCCGCCCGCAGAGCGCACAACTCCCGGTGGGCCCCGCATCGATCCAAAGCCTAGCTGAGGATGTCACCGCACTAAATATTTACTGATCACACACGAATAGCCAGGGCTCGAACGATTTTCCTCTGTGAGGAGAGCGCAGAGAGCAGGGTAAATCATTTTATTAGTGTGGATAAAGCCCAGAGCACACTCCGAGCTGGAGTGTTTTAAGATGTGTCTTCAACGGGATGAAAAGAGTTAGGGAAATCGATACGGAGTGATTAGAAGCCCCCGGGGTGACGAAGGGGGACCTGACTTGCGGGGATTTGGCGGGGTGAAGAGGGAGGAAGCCAGCCCCGAGGGGAATCGGCGGGACCACCGCCTAGGAGCTCCAGCGCAGGCCTTGGTCCCTCTGTCCTCGACGGGAAAGGTGACAGCGCATCAACGGTAAGAGTAGGGCAGCCCGGCTTCACAGATAGCGGACCACTGCGGGGGCCAAGGTTTTGGGAGTCACGGGCTCTTACACTGGGAGAGGCAGAGGCCAGGTGGCCACCGGAGTTGACAGCTCGCATGGAGCATGGACCACGGACACGTTTCATCTCTTGTAATGTTTCCAGAAAGCCTGGGTAGCCAAGGTGTGGCCCCAGTTGATTGTATTCTTATCCTGGCATTTTGGGGACGCCTTTTATATAGCACGCCAAGCTTCCCCAACTTTCTCCTTGATTAACCTCCATCTTTCATCTTATTTAGCATCCCTATAGTAGCTCTGTCTCACCGACTGCTTTCCCTGCTACTCACCCAATGGCCGGGAGGGCCACCGGGTGGCGAGACACCCCCTTCCCCCTCTGCCGCTAGGAATCTGCAAGACCAGCGGATTCCGGGTTCGCTTCTGGGCAGGTGAGATGAAGTGTAAGGCCAGGGAGAATTAAGGCAGGAGCTCCAAGGGAAGCAGCAGGACTGTGGGCTCTTCCTCTGGGTCGCAGGGAAATCAGTTTTCGCAGGATCAGGCCCCACCCCAGACCTGTCTGGGGTCCCCAGATTGGATTCTGGGAGCTAAACTGGCCGAGGTATAAAGTCTTGCGGTTCATGAGGCGTTGGGTAAATTTTACTGGTAGGGAGTAGAAAACCTTCTCCGCAAAGCCAAGCAGCAATGTTTGGCTCGAAAATGGATTTTTCACTTCTTCAAGCGCGAATCTCGCTACTGTGAACAAACGTAGACCTGTAAACAACCTAGCAGGCGCATATTTCTGGAGGTGGAGGGTTGGGGCAGAAGGTGAGGAAAGAGAACAATTCTTTGCCTTTTTCCTCCTTCTGATCTTTTCCTCAAAAGGCAAGAAAAAATTTTTCAAAATAAACCGATAGCTTCCTACTGTGTGTATGCGTGCACACACGTTTTCCTGTGCATATCTGTAGAAAGGCGGTCTTTCCCATTGCTCGATTTTGTTTAGCAGCTCGGACTGTTCAGGTCAGGCTACCCTGCGTGTGCTTCGGTGCAACAGGAAGCAAGCTGAAAACTCAATTCAGTACTTTCCAGAAGGGAGGTTTTTTTTTTTTTTTTTAAAAAAATATGAATCCCAGTGGATTAGAATGTTGTGTTCGGGTGTGAGGCAATCAGCCCCCGCTCCCTCCTTGGTAATCCTGATTCCTGCTTTGGAAGCTAGTAGCCCCGCTGACCTAGAGGAGAGTCAGCTTGGTCTCCTTTAACCCTTATTGGTCCTGACTACAGAATCAGGGTTAACTACACTATCTGCCCAGAGCTTGATTTTAAAAGGGATGTAAGGAAGGAAAAGGAAGGGAGGGGAGGGAAGAAGGGAGAGAAAGAGCGGCGTGTGAACACTCTATGTACTTTGGCTGGAAGGATTTTAGAACACTTTGCCCTTCTCTTTTGCCCCACCCTAATTTCACCACACCTTACTCCCCTGCAAGCAGGGGTTTCATTCAGAGACAACAGTCTCATCCATCAAGGCGACATACTCCAGGAGGATGGACTTTAGGGAATAAGAAAATAGGATGTAGTGAATTCCCCCTCCCCTGTTTAACTGACCACCCAAATCACCAAATCACTTTAAACCTCTCTCTCTCTCTCTCTCTCTCTCTCTCACACACACACACACACACACACACACACACACACACACACACACACACACACACACGGTTATCCTGTAAGAGATTTTAAAAAACAAATCTCAAGACATGGTTTACCTTCTCTCATTGAGACTTTAAAATCGTGTCAGCAGCTGAATTGTAGCCATAAAATCTGAATGAGATTAGGAACATCTATTCAGCTGGTTTCAAATGTGGTGGCATTTCTGTGGAAGGTGCAAGCACATGGGGGAGGTTCTCTCTCAGTTTTAGAAGTGCCTTGATGGATTAAAGGTTCATATACTCAAACATTAGATAGAGATTGTCACTCATGTGTACAGTCCTGGAGGCTGACAGAAGGCAGTGCAAAAAGACTTCTGAATGAGCCCACTGGAACCATCAGTGCTAGGAGACAAGCTGAAGCAGCCCAGCAAGGGTCCTACCTTTATGACTTTGCAAAACCACAAAAAGGCACCTCAAAGTGTGAGCTTCAGACTTTCAGTTGGTAGTTTTGGCAGGGTATTTAAGCACACAGTGAACATCTTTCGCCTGATATATTTATTCAAAAGTTCAAGACTCTCTCTCTCTCTCTCTCTCTCTCTCTCTCTCTCTCTCTCTTTCTCTCTCTCTCTCTGTGTGTGTGTGTGTGTGTGTGTGTGTGTGTGTGCATGCTTTCCAGCAACTGGTGATTTAAATCTTAAATACTGGACAATAGATGATGGCATCAGGAAACTTTCTGCCCGTTTTACCAAGCCTGGTATGGGCAGTCCATGATTTCAGTTTTAACATTGCATTTCAAGTTACCTCCTGCTGAGGAAGTTCCAAGGTCATCTGAAACCATGTGAACGGCAGTTCCCACGTAGACGTGGACAAAGTCAAGGATGATGGTTGGTCTCCACATATTTTCATTATCAATCACCTGCAATGAAATCTTTAAAAAAATGACAGTTAATTTTTACAATGTAAGAAAAAAGGAAGAATATATTACCTAATGGTATCTAGTGCTACATGTGAAGGTATTAGGAAGGAAAATATCCAGGAAAATTAATATTTGTTAATTAGCTGCATGAACTAACTTCAGGCAAACACCAGCAGCACAACAAATGAGGGTTCATTTGATTTAAATTCCTTAAACTGCACACTCAAGTAAACTTCAGAGGGAGCAATAGAATTTAAGGATTCACTTATTTCTTTTAGCACATTTACTGAGCTCCAGTTTCAGTATAAAGATAAAACTTGAGAATAAGTTGATGGCCAGAAATTGATGTACTGCCATACAGAGGGGCACTGTATAGTAATCTAGAGAACATTTAGATACTTTTATCACCAGCTTTACTTCTTTTCTTCAAAGGCCGCTTTTTGGAAATGTGCAGGTCCTTGTGCATAAAAATAAAGAAATTCTATGCAGAATGTAAGAAGGATTTTTAATATAATGTTTCACTTCTTGGTAATAGAAAATATTATCTTGAAGGTTTTCAAGCCGTATGTTTGAAAACAAATTACATTGACCTGTTATTTTGAGTATAAGGTAGAAAACAGTAAATTTCCCATCCATCTATTAGAATTTATTATACATTGATTAATTTTATCTAAGAGATTTCTATATACAGGACTATGGTAAATTGATTGAGATGATGCCCTTTCAACATTCAAAGTAAAACTGAAACCATTAAAGGAAAGAAATATTGATTTCAGTGACAGCTGTCACACTGGATATTTCCTGACAGGACCACATCACATCATATGTCAAATGTCAAACGCAAGAAGTTAAAAATTAAGGAAGACTATGTCTTTGCTTATTGTGTGCTAGCTCATTTACTCCCAGACATGCTGCAGTCTTCTGTTGCATATTTTCTTGTCGTTGTTGGTTATGTTTTCAAACACTAAAAAGAATTTAGTGTCATGAGATTTCGGTGCTGAAGTGTCTTAAAAGTTATTTTTTTCTTTGATAGACTTGTCTGGGTGGTAAAGACTCAGCTTATTTACCGATTGATTTTTTTTTCCCAAGCGATTTTGGTTAATTTAATGGCCTTCAAAATTATGTATTATCTTGCAAAAAAATCTATTTTTCCTATATACATTAGAGTCAAATAAAAGATGTCTAATCTTTTGAAGGATGTATAGTTCAGTGTTCTTTAGCTACCGAAGAACTACTATTTCAACCCCCAGGGTTTTATTTAAAGAAAGAACACCCAAATCTGTACTTTTTTTTTTTGGTATTTATGTGTATATGCCTGTTGGTACTTGCTGAGACTATAAGAGGGGTCTGGTCCACTGGAACTAGAATTACAGGAAGTCGTAAGCCACCCAAGGTGGGTGCTGGGAATCAAACTCTGGTCCTTGGCAAGAGCAGCAACTGTTCTTAACGATGGAGAGGTCTACACACACACACACACACACACACACACACACACACACACACACACACCCCACTTCTTTCTTAACAAGTCTTAAAATTGGCACTGTTATAGTGTGATTGGACATGTAGTAGGAAAGACTTTGACTCTCCCTATTTATTCTGGAAATTCCTATTATACTTAAGTACTTGGATGATCTTGGGTCAGAATTATCCAACCCCTTTAAAGATCAGCAAATCAAATTTCTAATGATAGACAAGCAGTGGGATGTTTACTTTGAAGTTTCGGTTACACAGAAGTTTTCTTAATAAATTAGAAGCAATTCTATCCTAGACAAATTAAAACGGGGCATCTTTTAGCCACCATTTGAGTTTACGTCCTTCTGCCCTATAGTCTCTGATGGTAAAATGGGCGGCCTCTGTCTTCAGTTACAGTCTCAGTGTTAACAGGTAAACGTTTAAAATTAAAAATGTTTCCAACAGTTTTTCTTATAGAGCTAGAAACATTTTAAATATTATTTAGATTTCTGTTCAGATTTGTGTTTCCAGTCAGGAATGAGCAGTTTATTGTCCCCCCCACACACCACCTCCTTTCTTTAAACAAACAAATAAAACAATACCACATATATTAGCTAAAGAGAACCCCTCCCTAGGCAAACAAATAATAACCCTTGGAAATACAGGCACATTGTTTTTATAATTGAATTCTTAATAAGGTTTTATTTCATATCGTCTACCTACTAATATGGAACACTTCTGTATTATACAATTTATGACTTTAAAATCAAATTTTAACAACATGCCATCATAGACCTTCCTAGAGTGGAGAGAACTTTGAAAGCTAAATCCCTCTCTAAAAAAGGTGACAAGTGGCAGAGCAGGATGGCTGCCTTTCTTTCTCGTGAGGTCAGAAAAGTTTTCTTTTGAAAATTACTATTTTCATCTTTTTCACCAAGGACAAAAGTGCAATGACAGGGGGAGGGAAGCAAAAAGATTCCCTTCTATTCTTTGCCTCTTCAAACCCCAAACAATAAACAAAGCAAAATCTACTTCCCACCTACCCCCCAAAGCAGCCCCTAGCACTGGGGAAGAGTTTCTGCATAACTAACTGGGTAGCTTTCAGCATGCTCAGTCACCTAGCTTTTCAAGGGGACCAGGCAATGGCCAGCCTGAGTTACCCAACAGCCTGGTAGAGTGGGGTGGGGGGACAAGGACCTACTCCTTAGAGGCAAACTTAGGAAAGTAACTGTTGAAAGTCTCTAAAGGAGATTTGCAGAGGCAGGACAGTAGAAGCTGATAGAACCAATTTTATTTTTTTTCGAGGCATTTCTAAGTTTTATGATTATCTCCCCCCCACACTTCTTTTACTATCTGTCTTTGTGCCTCCAGGGCCAGGGAGAGAGTGGGGCAGATCCGAGATTGCATTCAGAGTTTCCTTCCTCTGATGATGGATTACCATGTCAATTTAAACGGCATAGGATTAATTTGTTTCAATGATTTCTCTTTAGGCTGAATGCCAGGCATTTTCTATCTCTCCCCCTTGCTCTTCAGAAGAACAACAACGAGAGAGAGAGAGAGAGAGAGAGAGAGAGAGAGAGAGAGAGAGAGAGAGAGAGAGAGAGGAAGAGAGAGAGAGGAAGAGAGGAAGAGAGAGACAGAGAGTCTTTCCTTATTTTAAGTTGAGAGACATTAATGGAGATAGACAAGTTGGGTGTGCTGTGGCAACACAGTTACAGGTTTGAGTCTTTTTATCTCTGAAACATACAGTCAGTCACATTAAAATGAAATTGGTCCCAACGTTTATTCAATAAGTACTTGTCTTGTAGATAATCCAGTGTAGAGTGCTTCTGACATATAAGGATTTAATTTCTCTTGGACAAGTTATTAGTACAACACATTTGAACTCACCACTACCATGAGGTGATTGAGATCTCTAACAACCTTAAATGTTCATTGTGCAAAACGAGTTTGTACGAGGGAGGGGACCCTCGGGAGAATGCATGTTTCACATATGAACACATGCAAGCCACACAGGCACCTGTGCATGTTTGTGCCTGTATTCACACATCTCCTGAACACCCATGTCCACATTTTTCAGTGGTGCTAAAAAAAAAATTCCATCCACTATGCAGGTGTATCTAACCTTTCCAAAAATGAAAATATATAGGTTTTCATTTTTTGAAGGATTTCTAAAGTACACAAGAAAAAAAAATGCTGTTCAAATTTGCTTCCTCTGCAAGACCAGACCTATTATGAGGTAGAAGATGGTACAAGAAAGCACTTAGGTGCCATCCGAAATCAAGCACCGCCCTCCCTACCGCCTACCCCCCCACTCTTCTCACTTACACTAAACTTACAGCTAGCTAGAGGATGCTGCTGAGAGAAAAAAGGCAATTTAAGTGAAATGGTGTATCCTAAAGTGATTCTTTTATTTCCCAGTTTAAAGGGCATTCCTTCAGCAGTCTCAGAAAGATAGGAGAGGGATTCCAATCTAAGTACTGATCATCTTGGGAAAACATGATGGGTTCCGCTCTTTTTTCCTAATGGTCTCTCGTTATTCCAGGACCACCCCCCAATGAAAATTTAGCATCATAGTTCAGAATAATAAATTGCGTTCGAAATCTGAATACAAATAGTTTGCATAGCCTTCCCTCTTTCTCTCAGCCCTCCAAATGCTCGGCCGCTCTTTATTTGTGTAGCTTTCCAGTTTGTAAGGACAGACACAATCAGAGGCCAATCAATGGCTGTCAGAACTGAATCTATGCAATTTTAATTTGTTAAAAAAAATAGTTGTTGGTTGCTAACCTCAGGGGGAGACTGTGTTTCTCTGAGAGAATGAAATCTTGGAGAGTTCTCCCTGGGAAATAGTGTTCCATGTGAGCAGAAAATCCAGGCAAGAAAGGCTAATTGAATGGAAAGAGAAAATTAGGTTAAAAAATAGAGTACAATCTAATATCACATTTTCACTAGTGTAACTTGAAATGAAGGTGTCTTCGAGTCGCCAGTGATGGCAGAGCGTTTAGATGTCGGCCACAGATGGGAACACCTATTGAAATGTGTCTGAAGAAGATTAATAGGGCTTGTCACTGTTGGGAAAGCACTGCTTGGCTGTAACTTTCCACCAGCCCAAGATGAATTAGCGATGAATGCTCACTTATCAACCCCATCGCTATCGTTCGACACTAAATCAAATTGAGAAGTTATCTGTAATCAGAAAATTTCTTTTTAAAATAGACATCTACCTTTAGGCCCAAACTCCTTAATAATCCCACTCACAAAACAATCCCCAGCCCTAGATGCTTCTTCAGCCTAAGCCGAATTATAGCTCAATAATGAATATATTTTTAAAGTTCACACACAAATGGACAGCTGGTCAGACTGCGAAGTTTGACAGTATTTTAATGAGTATGAAGGCTTCTTGGAAGTCACCGTTTAATATTTCAGCAAATGCATTCATTTTTCCTTTTAGATCCACTACTCCCTTAATAGAAAAGCAAAAAGAGAGTGGATTTGCTGTCCTAACTTTGAAAACTCACAGTTATCTAATGCTCTGGTAATATAAAATTATGAGAATTTTTAGTTCAGGTAGAGAACAGAAGAGCAAAGTTAAATGGATGGTTGAGAAAGGTACCCATGTGGAGTTTTTAATGGTTTAATGATGCTGCATGTGTCTCATTTTGGGGATGTGTTGAGACCTCAGTCGATGACTGAGCTAGACTCAGCCCCCCACACTAGTCTCCTCTTTTTTTTTATTTTATATTTATTTATTTATTTATTTACTTTTGAGACAGGATTTCTCAGTAGCCATGGAGCCAGTCTTAGAACTCACACTGTACACCAGGCTGGCCTCGAACTCAAAGAGATCCACCTGCCTCTGCCTCCCGAGTACTGTCCTCTTTTTTAAAAAAGTAGCATCTCTCTATGGAGCCTTGACTCGCCTGGAACTCTGGTCTCTGTCCCTCCAATGCCATGTTTAAGGGCCTGAACCACTATGCCCAGCCTTCATATCTTATTTTGAAGGTGATTTATTTGAGAAGCAAGACCAAGTCTTTATCTCCTTTTATTATTTATTAACCAACTCTGAGCAGCTAGTGTCTTTCCAAACTTGGGTTCATTTTGTTTCAACAAAACCACCAACTGCTGTGTTTTGTAGCACCCTTCCCACTCCTGGGGCGCTTTCACAAGCAGGACTCATTTGACTTCTACTGAAATTCTGTTCAGGCAGATTTTTTTTTTTGAATTTCCATTTTGCTGATGAGCAAACCTGAGGCTGGGCTGTCTGAAGTCAGGGAGTCAATAGAGACGTAGTCAGAATTGGAAACTACGTTCCTATGTCTTGAAGTTTCCATTGGGGATTTTTTTTTTCTTACACTCCAAGTCATGACGTAAATCGAGACTAAAAGACTAAAAGACTACGGCAATGTTAATTACAGCTAGCATCTAACATGTGCTAGAATGTGAACACTGACACGCTATTTAACCTCCAGACATCTCTCCAGTAGGTCAGACAGCAAACCCAGGTTTCTAGATGTTATGGACTTGTCTAAAACACATATCACTGGGAAATTGGGGACACTCAGGAAGTTTGAGTGCAAAGCCAGTGATGATGGTAGCTTACTCTAGGTCCCAGTCTGTGATTGCAAGAAGCTTTGTATTGCACTGAGTGGGCCCAAGACATCTCTCTTATTTTCTGAGTATGAAAAATTTTCAGATTCTGAGGCAGTGTTTGTGGCTCAGTTTCTTTGTATTTACTTATTATTTATGTATCTAATTCGCAGCGCTTGTGACCAAACCCTAGTGTCTCTCACACAGAGAAAGTCATGTATACTGAGCTGCATTGCGCAGCCCTGTATCCTGACTGTAAATTCCAGCTTTGCCAGTTACTAAGTTTATGACCTCCAATCCACTGACCTTTATTTTCCTCCTTTCAAAAATGGGATGATTAGATTTAGTGTACCAAACTATGATGTTTGGAGATACTTTTTCCACTTCCGAGAATGAGGAGAGGAACCAAGAAGCAATCGTCATATCTGAGTCAAGGGTCTATAAGACTCATTCATAGGCAAGAGGGATAGCTCCCCCCTTCTAGAGGCTGTCAATAAGAATATTCAGCATACAAGAAATTATTGTATTTGCTTTGCCTCTAGAGAACCTGGAACTGTCATTTCTAATGGGCCTGGACCAAGACCCATGTAGTCTCAGGTCTCTTCTCCCAAATAGCATCGTATTTGTCTTCAGTTTATACACAGCGTCTGCTGATTTGAGATCATTACCAAATTCCTCATGATGCTTCATACAATGCAAATGCTTTGTAGATAGTTATACTACACATAGTTACACTTATTTTTAGAAAATTAAAAGAAGTTGTAGCCATTTGGTAAAGGGACTGTGTCTCTTCCTTCCTTCCTTCTTTTCTTCCTTCCTTCCTTCCTTCCTTCCTTCCTTCCTTCCTTCCTTCCTTCCTTCCTTCCTTCCTTCTTTTCCTACCTCCCTCCTTTCCTTCCCTCTCATTCCCCTCTTCCTGCTTGTCTATCTTGATTTTCATGTTCAGACTGGCCTCAAATTCATGACCCTCCACTCTGAGCCTCCTGAAGACACAAGATTTAATATGGTAAATTACATATTGATATGTAATTAATATGGTAAATTACATATTGAACTTCAGTCGTTTGAAATCTCTGTTGGAGTGGGCTGACTGGACTTGAAGCAGGGAAGGTTGCTTAGAGTATCATATAATTTAAAATTGTGTGGAAAATTTTGGCTGTTTCCCAGGCAGAACTAAGAGGACTCGAGGTCTGTAGAGGCATGGGAGACTTACACCACTGAGATGGAACACCTTTTCTCTTGGTCCCCAAATCGGGAATCAATACCATTTTGACAACATGGCATTGTTGTCCCACCAGGCTTCTTGTTCAAACAGTATATTTATTTGGTCCTCTGGTTATTTCTGCATTATAACTTTTTTTTTTTTTTAAAAAAATACTGGTGGGATTTGAGACAGGGTTTCTCTGTGTAGTCCTGGCTGTCCTGGGACTCACTCTGTAGACCAGGCTGGCCTTGAAATCACAGAGATCCTCCTGCCTCTGCCTCCCAAGTGCTGGGATTTTGTTTTTGTGATGTGACACTTTGTGTGAGTTGTTACTGATTTTAATGTGGAAATTTTTCTAAGTCTCTATCACAGTTATTTCTTGTGACACTTATAAAACTAACCAGTTAGATAGCCAGAACTAATAATCAACCCTACAGTAAGAATGTATTTGGTACTACACACCTGTAATCCCAGTCCTCAGAAGGTGGAGACAGACAGATCAGCAGTTCAAGGTCATGTTCAGCTGCTGTAGCAAGCTCCAAGCCAGCCTGGGCTACATGAGACCCTGTATGCAAAAATAAACAAGTAAAAATAAGTCTTTAATTTCTATTAGATCGCAGCAGTACTCTGCCCAATTGCTATTTATTTCAGCTCTCCTCTGATGGTTTCCAGCAAGAAAAGTCTGTCTCTTAAACCTACCCTTTCCTTCCCGTCCCAAATTGTCTTTGCTTGGTCACTGCCTGCTTTGGGAATGCCCGTCTGGGTTTAATCAGAAGTTACAAGACAAAATGTGCATTATTAAGAAATATAAATATTTTCAGAAGCAATTAAAGGGATGAAAGATTGATTCATCGTGTAGATTAGATGTAATTTGAAGCGTCTTGTTCTAATGAGAGCTACTGGGACCTAAAGTCAGGAGCTCGCTTGGCCACTAGAAATCCCAAGCATTCGTGTAACCTGTAAGCGGTTCTCATTTCTGATATGCCCAGACACCTTTTTTTTTTCCTTGCCAATGTCTGGGCTAAAACTCCTTCCTTACTCCGCTACGAGACTTGTAACAGTCACCTTTGAAGAATCGTGACTAATTCTTTCTTCTCTTCAGCGTATAGAAGGGAGCACCTTCCAATTTACAACCCCGGAAGTTGGCTCAGCATTAACTTTCATAAGAACATTTTGGCCTGGAGGCGTCTGTATTACAATTTCTTCCTTGGCTTAATAAAAGGCATCACATTATCTACCTGGCCAATCTCTATTGGCTTTTAAAATTGAAACATGGAAAAACAGAATAAGCCTCATTAGTATATCTGCTTTAAAACAAAACAACAATAACAAAAAAATCCCCAACACACACGCATGCGCGCGCACACACACACACACACACACACACACTCACATACATAAACCCAACAACAACAACAGCAACAACAAAAACCCAGGCTACCTCATTTAGCACATTACTTTGAAACATCCCAGCAGAGCTGGGTGGTCGGAACTTGAATACAGGTACCCTAATTTGAAATCTTTGTTTGTCTGGTAGTTCTGGGGGAAAAAAAGAGGGAAAAAAAAGAGGCCTAGTATATAGTTGGAATTTTAATACACAGGAGATCAAAACCTGATTGTTGTATTTTGTTTTTATTTTCTTTCTTTCTTCCCTTTAATCCCACCTTTTGTACCCATGGCTGCGTGTGAGAGATGGCTTGATTTTTTAGAGAAGCTTCACTCATCCACAGCTGGAAGTCCAAAGAGGACCAAAAACGTCTTTAAATCAACACAAGTCCAGGAGCCTGAGAGAACAAGTTTTCCTTTGTTATAGGGGATAGTGTTATTTGCTGTAGGTTTTTTTGATATACATTCTAAATTAGGCCTGCAAAGGCATGCTTCATCTTTAATTCATCACTCTCAGCTGAAAGAGATTAGCAATGTCTTGCACGCACCCCTCGTATGGTGCTGACCTCATCAAGTATGGCCTGAAATTAATTAGCCTCATTCATTCCAAATGGAAAAGGATAATGGAGCAGCAGCGTCTTAGCGATGACCATCACACATTGTATGCAGCACATTTAAAAGGCCTTGATTTTCCAGCCATGTAGATTAAAATTCTTTCCAGAGCTCACAACATGCCTGAGTTATCAAGGACCTAGAGCAGAGCCCTGCCGGTTTGGTACATGTGTGGTAGTGCATGTGGCTTGTATGTTTCATGGGTCTTTTGCCCGTGTCTGTTAGCTAGGTCTGCTTTCAGCTGGCTTGCTCTCCAGAATCATACCTGGAGGACTTGACCAGCAAAAACCTGACATTCAGTCCTGTGTGAAAAGATCTGGTAGCCCTGTTAGCATGCTGCATGCATGTTTTTGATTGCTAGACAGAAGACAGGGACGGAGGAAATGCTGCAGCTATTTTCCACCAAAATCCTTGTCTGTCTCCAATGTGGACACAGAAAACACAGAAAAGTTCCTTAAAGGAAGATTCAACTTTTCTATTTTAAGTTATTTTTGAAACTTTCAATGTCTTTTCCCAGTCTTTACTGTTTTGATCGTATTTTAAAACATGACCAAGGATCAAGTTAGAAGACCAAATCCCTTCAAGTTACCATCGTACTAAGATTAGCTTATTTTCTTTCCCCTTCTGGGGATTGACTAAGAGAGGCCAAATTTTTGAATATCAAAACTGCTTTCTTTTTGAGCCAAAAAAATCTTGACTTGAGTTCTTTGGGATCCTCAAAGACATCATAAAGTTTATTTTTATGGACAGTAATTTGGGACTATAGAGCAGAAGAAAGAACCCGTGACTTCTGTGTTTTCAGGTTTTAATTTTTAAATGGTAAGAAATATAGTCGGTTTCTGAAAAGGCACCAGAAGCATTTTGGTGGCCGGGATCTTTATATAGTGTACCTTTCTTAAGAAAAGAATTATCCCAGAATAACTTTGTCTGGTGAAATAAAGAAATAGATTTTCAGAGTAATATAACAGCAAAGCTTCCATTTAATCAAACTTGCAGTTTTAGGGAAGTAATCTTTCCAGAGATCTTTGATGTACTATTAAGCTTCACATGTGTTATTTAAGATTATTTTGTGTCATGATACAACAAAAATTGGAAGTATGCTTTCCGTCTTTCTATAGACAGAAGAGGTAGCCTTTTTTCCAAGCTTGCTCTTGCTCATTGTTTACGGCAGAAGCCATTTCTTTCTAATGGCCAGTATCACCTATGTGCAGAAGCTTATCAATCAGTAATGGTGAACCTATCATTTGGATGTCAAAGATCTGCCTTTAGAGCTTCCCAAAGCTCTAGCATATGATTGGAGGAAATTAGCTTAAAGTCTGGGCTTCTGCTCTCTAGGGCAATGAGAAGTGAAAGATGAGGAAAGATTAACTCATACAAGTTTGATTTTACAGTCACAGTTTAGTAGAACCTGGGATAAGCAAGGACATACTGAAGAAGTTCAAAGGTCGAGAGAAATAGGTAAATTGCAAATTATCATCTAGTCACCTTGGGATGTCTTGACAAATAAATGCAACTGTAAATAATGAGAGATATCTGGCAGCAGCACTCATTGAATCACGTGCTATAAAACGTATTTGCCTAATAGTAAAAGTGATATTATATTTACTGTTGAGACAAGGGTATACAAGCGTTCTGCACATTGTAGTTTGTTTAAATAAAGCACCTCTCACATTCTCCTTAAGCTATTATGTTTTGTAATCAACAGAGGTAAAGACAGCAGACATACTCTAAATGTAAAGATTAGCATCATGAAGTGTGAGTTCATTCAAATGGCAAAATAAGATTCAGAGACTAACTTACCAAATCTCAATTGGTACCCAGTAAAACCACAAATCTTTGACCTTTCGGCATTTGAAAGTGGAAAAGGGGGCCATTAAAATTTAAACAAGCTTGGGAATACCCATACCTCAACTCACCGCCATTGGAGTTAGCTGAAGTTCGTGTTTTGGTTCACAAGGAGACCTTGATGCTGCTTTAGCCGATGATGAAGAGAAGTTAGCTGAGGCTAGACCAAACTGAAAGACGGTTTTGGAATGTCTTTGTCTTAGTTTTTCTTTCCTGAAATTCATCTGGAGATGAAGAGAAGGATGGTGTATGAAGAGAACTTTCAGTGATGTGCGTGGAAACAGCCAAAGGGCAAGAGAAAGTCCTAGCCTTTGAGTTGGTAAATAATCTTGTCTTTTTTGTTTCTGAGATACGAGGACTGGAACCCAGGACCTTGAACACCTCAGGTGATCTTTCTGCCATAGAGAAAAACCTCCAGTCCACAGAACAGTTTTCAGCAAAGAGAACATGAATGAGAAATTATCAGCTAACGCCTCAAGGACACTTCATGAGCCCAGGCCCTGTGCTAAGTGGTGCGGTAAGGTAACTTGGTTGTTCACCTCGGATGCCAGGAAAGCCTTACAACTTCCACCCTTCAGGTGAAGCGTGGGGCTGCCATACAACTTGCTCAAGGTCACACTGTTTATAAAAATGACCTGATCCAGCATGTCCCATTCTGTGCCTCAGTGCTTATATCCAATATGTCTAGACTGCTCGTCAAGAGAAATGTAATCATATTGTTGGAGAAATAAATGGCTATAGACTATGCATGGGAGTGAACTTTAAATTTTTTCCTGGACAACTAAAGGCAATAGGAAGCACTGACAGCATTTTCTGGGGGAAAAAACCCGAAGAGAGGAAAGTGTGTCCTGTATCATATTCTAGTCTCTCAGGTCAGAAGGTAAAGGTCTCCCAGTCCTCCCACAAATCTCTGGTCTTCTACCTGACAAGTTGAATTAGATAGATAGATAGATACATAGATAGATAGATAGATAGATAGATAGATAGACAGAAAGACAGACAGAGAGAGAGAGAGAGAGAGAAAGAGGATTGATAAATAGAATGGAATTTAAAGAAAAAAATCTTGGCAAGACATTGACTTGGAATCAAAGATCAAGAGAAGAGAAAGAGCTGTCTCGTCCTAAGCAATGATTAGCAGAGACTTTGACTACATATTATGGAGATAGTCAACAGAGAAATATGACGAGGGAAGTTTTGAAGAAGCAAAAAGGAAGGCATGAGAGGAAAAGAAAAAGAAAGTAAGAAAGAAAAAAAAGAAAAATATTAAAGGCACTCTGAGATTTTGTCACTGCCTTGAAAGACACAAAGAAAGCTGGTTGTTTTTCCTATTGTAAGCTAAAGATTTCCCAGCATAAAGAAAATTTCATTCCTTGTGTTGCATAGGTAACATCACAAAGCTGAGGTACCAGATCTGCTATGCAAAATGCTTTGTATCATATGGTAATATATGAAGTGTCCTTATATCTCTTATGGCCCATGGTATATGTAATTGTCTCTGCTTTGTAGAGGGCTCTGTGAGGTTCTGTAGCCTGCCCTACATGAGACAGCTTAAATCACTAAAGAGTCCTTCCCAATCTTTTGCCGGAACTGCTGTCCTCATGGAACATGAGAGACATAATTTTAGCCTGAAAATGATGTCAGAGAACAGCTCTTTTAGGCTAGCGTCATGACGGTGCACACTGGTAACAATATATTATACTGGGTTGAAGTTCTGTCTTGCTCAGAAAACTGCCTGTTGTCTTGCAGGTGGTGTTCGGTCTGCGTGACTCAGGCAAAACTGTTCCTGTAGATTAAACACACTTCCACTCATGGGGGTGGGGGACCAAGATAGAGGGGACAAACATAAGAAAATACAGTAGAGCTCTGCAAAGAGGCTTCTGCGTTTCCTGTGTATCTCCCTGGCTGTTTCCAGGGACCTTAGAGCTTAGGCACAGACTGAATTAACACTCCAAACTGTTGTCTGCCAATTGAGAAAAGTTCCAGATTCCTTAAAAAACATGCAAAGCTTCTATCTGGAAAGGGGTAACAGCATTTGGGACCAATTACCTCGATTAGGAGGCCACAGAAATCTGTTTACACTTTGTAGCCCAGGGCCCTCTGGCTCGGGTCCACAAGCTGGGGAGTGTAAACGGCAGGAACTCCAGACAGACGTCTTCACTCTTGACCTGTGTGTCTGAACCAGAGAAAGACAGCTAGAAAGCCCTCCTGTCCCTTGCCTGAGATGTCCAGCAAGTAGGTCACAAACTATCATCTTCCAGGTAAAGGAGTTGACACAGAGGTCCCCTGCAGTGATGACATGGGGTTCATCACTCAGTGCAGTGAGTGTTGTGTCAGGGTGTGGCTTTTCGGCTTGATGCTCCTCAAAACTGATCGTTGCAAAAGAAATTAGGCATAGCAGTCCACTGCATCTTTTGCCATCTTTTGCTCAATTACTACACTTTGATTTAACTTTGTTTTTGAATATGTTACAGGTTAGTCAGTAAGATTATCACCATGAAGACTATGCCAAAAAAGTGTGCCTAGAAAGAAATGGTAGCAAATTGGAGTTGTTGTTGTTGTTGTTATTATTATTATTATTATTATTAGTGTTGTTATTATTGAGACAAGGTCTCATTATGTGGCACTGGCTGGCCTGGAACTTGCTATGTAGACCAGGTAGACTTTGAACTCACAGAGATCTGACTGCCTTTGCCTCCCAAGTGCTCAGAACATGATAACCACTATGCTTAGCAAATACAGATATCTTGACCAAAATAGAATCTTCTAGAACATTTGGTCTAAACTCTGAAGCTGACAAAGGTTTAGACTATATGAGACTGAGATGCAGGTTCCTCCCTCTTCAGAGGACAAAATGTACTTGTTTTTCAGAACTTTGGAAGTTTCAAAATCGTTTGAAGTTACTTATCTTTCCTTGACATAATCCTGAGGCTAGTGGCTTGCCCTTGCCTGTTGAAATGTCCACAGAGGTGAAGAAGCATGAAGAATGAGGGGTACCCATCCCACAAGAGCCAGCCTGCCAACTGTAGCAGGGCAGAGGAGACAGGCAGTTTCACCTGTGGTCAGAATGCCTGTGTGCATCATTTAAGCCAGACCACACTAAATCCTACTGGTAGGCTGGTAAATTGGAAATAACCACACGTAGGGGCTGGGCTCCTTTTTTTTTTTTTTTAAAGTTCTCTCTCTCTCACTCTCTCTCTCTCTCTCTCTCTCTCAAAGCCAGCAACTTTTCTACTATCTTAAACATTTATTTTGTGTTCCAGGCATGGTGGTACATAGCTTCATTCCCAGCATTCGAGGGGCAGAGGCCGGCACATCTCAGTGATTCTACAGCCTGTCTCGTCTACCCAGCAAGTTCCAGGCTAGCCATTGTTACATAGTGTGACTCTGTCTCAAATATTGTGTGTGTGTGAGATGTGTGTGTGTGTGTGTGTGTGTGTGTGTGTGTGTGAGAGAGAGAGAGAGAGAGAGAGAGAGAGAGAGAATGGTAAAAACTCATTTTCTACCTCATTGATTCAGGGTCTCTCTTGTTTCTGTACTACATGGTGTACTGCTGGCTAGATGTCTGGGTGATTCTTCTGCCTGTGCTGCCCATCTTCCTGTAAGAGTGCACCCACTTTTTAATATGGGAATTAATCATATAATTCCCATATAGCTAGAAATTGTATCTGCTGAGCCACCTCCCCAGCCCCCTGAAATCCTTTAGAAGGACTTAGACGAGGAGGGATGTGTTACAGCGGGTAAGAGAGCTTTTTGCTCAGTGAGGGCACCCAGCACCCATGTGGGATAGTAGCTCACAACTTCCTGTAAATCCAGCTCCAGGAGCAGTCTCCAAAGCCTTTGCCCTCTGCAGGCACTTGCACACAGGTGCACGTATCCTCTCACAGACACATGTATCCTCTCACAGACACACATGCACATACATAATTAAATATAATAAAAATAAATCCCAATATAGAGAACTTAGATTGACCCTGTGGTGTGGACTCTTAGAGGCATCTGTTCCCATCATCCAGGGACATTGAAGGCAATGAAGAAACAGTGCCACTCCACCCCTTTAACACGAAACTGGCTACAAGACCCCATCTTCTTCTGTGTTGATCCTGGCTTATCTCAACAATTTACCATTTTCGACAATGTCAGAGCCTCTGACATCCACAATTAGCTCCCAAATTAACTTAGAAATGATAGTAAGTGCTCAGCTAAATGATAGTGTGGCCACTGGGGACCAGACCAATTTCCTAGAATAAGGTTAGAACCAAGGTGCTGTGGAGCGATGCTTAGGTGGATCCTGCCGATATGCCTGTTCTGATGGCAGGAGGGACTCCATGTGACACTAGAGATAACATCTATAGCTCTACATGGTTAGTTGGCATGCTGATATTCTCTTACCTGTAGGACAGACAATCTTTAAATAATGTTTTTTTTGGATTTAAGGTTCTATAACAGAATCAATCCTGCTGAAGCCAGAGTTCTGGAGATAGACGGCTGGTCAAGGAAATGAAGGTAGGTTTTGTGAATTGCAGATTCCAAGCAGGTGACATACATGCATGAAGGCCTGGACCATGGCCTTCATGAGACAGAGGGGAAGGTTTCCCATCCTACAGTCCCCATTCTTACAACAGCTTGTGTTCTGAAGGCTTTGATTGTTTATGGGAGTTTATGGGAGCAGAAGTCTCCTCGGAGCCATCAGAGTTGCTTTATCCCTAGGAGAAATGTCCAGTATTTAAGAATAACAGACATGCCCCTCAGCCCACTACTTTTGTTTCACTGGGTTCACTCCCTAGCTCCTCTAGAGTTAGACCTACGCCTTCCCCGAGTTGGCTTGGATTGCCAGAGTACCTTAAGAGGGCTCGCGAAGCAAAGAAAATACTCAGAACATCCATGACTATCACAGACAGTGTCCCGTTACTGGCTTAAATGGAGCCTCTCATGGGGAAGAACCCCACATCCTGGAGTCAGGATGCCAGTCAACTTGCACATGTACAGGGGATTTAATGCTTTTAAGAATGTTTCATGTTTATCCCCATTAAATTTCGGTTTGCTTTGGCCTTTTGAGAGCTTCTAGAATCTATCCCTCTCATCTTTTGTTGCTTTGCAGACTGACTAACACTAATTTCCCCCATAGTTTGGCTCAATTACTGAACTAAATTTGGAGCCTATCAGGGTTTCTGGCATTTCCAGGGCTCTTATGGTTTAAAAAATAAAAAGTACACATTGATTCTGTTTGCTCTTAAGTGGTGCTTAACAGAATATTTTCCAAAGTGAGATTTGCTTGGATCTAAATCCTGGGCTTGCATGCATGGAAGCATCTTAATTTATATGTGACTCAGTTTCTTCGTTTGTAAAATAGAGGTACGGGTAGAAGTAGTGTCTACAGTTATTTTAATAATCAAATGAATTAACACATACCAAGCACTCACATCAGTACCTGGGGCATGATATGCATTATTTATTACAAAGGTAAGATAAATTGAGACTGGATCCTAAGAGTGAGGTTACCATCTTGTTTATAACTCTCCTCTGAAAGCTGAATAAATGTATTCGCTGTCAATATGCTGAGCTTTTGAACAAATAATTTCCATAATGATAGCAGCAGGTAATCTACTCAGCTCAGTAGTTTCTAATGCTAACAGATATTCAATGTGTTAATAAACAGACAAATCAACCAACCAACCAACCAACCAATCAATCAATCTCGGGCCAGAGACACAACTCAACAGGTAATGGTGTTTACTGCCAGCTCAGCTTGGGACCAACATAGTGCAAGGAGAGAACAGACTCCCATGGGTTATTTTTGGACCTCCACACATGCACTATGGCTCATGACAGACACACACACACACACACACACACACACACACACACGCATGCATACTCACGAAAGAAAATTTTGAAATAAACTAATAAGAAAGAGTTAATCTTGGCTGTGGAAAGAGCAGTGTATATATTGAATATTGGGCCACCTCCACGGTAATTTATTCTCTGTGAGTTAGCACCAGTAGGGCCTGTACTTGCTAGACAAGTGCTCTACCGTTGAGCTACATTCCCAGCCCCAAACCGAGAATCTTCACCCAGGCTAAAATATTGTGTTTCTGTTCCGCTAAGGAAACCAGAAAAGCCCTGCTTGCAAGTTCAGTCTGAATTCAGAGAAGGAGAAACGCATTCGGCTCAGTCTGTGCCTGTAGCAGGCTGAGCAAAAATGCTAGGTATTTTTAACATGAAAAAGACCTGAAAGAGAACGCTAGTCTTTTGCAGATCTTCATTTTGCTTAAATGTTGTACATTTCTAGGCGACAGGAAGACTCACTTAAAAAAAAATTCTCAGAAGAAAACTGTTCAAAGTGCCATCGACCACGTGGGCAGCTCTGTGCTGTCTCCATAAACACCACCAGCAAAGCGGCGACACTGAGAGTTCCTGAGTAAGTCCATGGCAGCACGATGCTCCCCTTGCGTCACAGCTGCAAGCTAAATCAAGTTCTCCTCAGGCTAGACGTTTTCAGTCTGTGGGAGACAGCTTTCCCAGGCAGATCTTGTTGAACTCCCCTCCTTGCTAATTCAGACAGATTGGGTAATTCTCTATTAATACAGTGGAGCTCAAAGAATGAAACCCCCACCCCCACCCCTTGCATGTGTTTAGTAGGTTCCCTCCCCACCATGTCTCACCTGCTGCGCGGTCTGGAAGGAGCTTTGCAGAGGCCACAGGTAACGCGATACACAGTTGTTGTGTGTGTAGCGCGCTAATGCTTTTGACAGCAACCACCTGAAAGGGGTGTAGCAAGTCATTTGAAATTTGTACACAGACTGCCCTATCCATTACGCTCACCCATATCATACCCATAATCTCCAAGGGCACAGATGCTGGTACACTCGGCAGGCCAAGATCTTCTGCGCTCACACACACCCTGCTCCCACCGACTCCACCGTCGAGGGGCTTCAGTGGGACTTGGCGGCAGGATACATCCAGGTCGCGACCACAGCAGGCCCAGCTAAACAGAGAGACCTGGCTGCGTGTTAAAAAGGCTGAAGGAGAACAAAAAGCTCCCAGTTTTCATAAACAACCTTCTCTCTGGAGCGTTCAGAACTGTAGTTGGATACTCACCGCCCTCTTTATCCTTGTCCCGCCACCTGTGGACCCCAGGCCTTGACCGGAAACAGCTGAAACAGTCACATAAGCAAGCAAACAAACAAAAACCGCTGGGTTCTTGACTCTAAAAAGTACAATGGGTTAATAATAATAATAATAAATGAAATGAATAATCCAACATAGAACCATAGGCTTTTTGCATAGTTCCCAGTAGGAAAGTACTGCTTTATCATTGCTAAGAGAAACTGGCACAAGCAGCTCCTGGAGAGCTCTCTTCACAGTGCAACCACATATTTCTTTTTTTCTTTTTTTTCCCCTGTGGGTCAGGTTTATTTTTTTAAATTAACAGATTTTAAAACAATCACACATCGATATTCACAAAGCAGCTAAAGTGAAACATTTGCCTCAGTTATTAGAGGCCATCAATAGAGCTGCACTTTAGTACCCGGGACTCCATCACGGATAGAATCCACTTTAGTACCCGGGACTCCATCAC
>JAQHUG010000073.1:3612643-3657333 GCA_028555095.1 Dicrostonyx torquatus
GAGAGAGAGAGAGAGACAGAGAGAGAGAGACAGAGAAAGAGAGACAGAGAGACAGAGATTGGTGATTGTAATGTGGCCATTTCTATTTGTATAATAAAGTCAGCAGGAATAGAACCCATGGGCCAGCATGATGGTTCAGCACGTAAAGCCACCAAACCTAATGACAGGATTTCAATCCCCAGGATCCACAAAACCGAAATAGAGAACTGACTCCTGCACATTGTCCTTTAGCCTGCTGCTGCATGTGCTTGACATGAGTGTCCCTCACAACCACGCTCACAAGCTAAATAAATAAAATGTGCTTAAATTTTTTTTTAAAAAAAGAAAAAGGTTTACTAGGGCCGTAAATTCAGGAGTTCCATCTCTGAATGAGATTTAAAGTTGATAAACATATATCCAAATCTGAGACTATCCATGCAATGCTAACAAGTGATACTAAGTTCGTTAATTATATCTTATCAGCCAAGCAGAAAAATATTAAAGAAGAAATATGCACTCCACTTCTCACCTCACATCCCTGCATGTTAACATAGACTCTCAAGTTCTGCCTGATTTTTTTGCGCATCTAGCCTAAGAGAAATCCTCGCGAAAAACAAGGTACCCCCCCTGCTTCTTCTTCATATTTTGCCCCAATTTTTGGTGTCCCTTCATTCTCCCCAGCTTGTAATATCACAGGAGTGTACTAGCTGCAGCAAATAGATTTAGGAAATCAAGCATTTTCTTAAAAATTAAATTCTCCCTGAAAGCATAGCCGGACAAGCAGCATCCCAAAAGCATCATGGGAAAAATGCCAAAGGTTGAGCTAAAATAAAAAGGCCGAATGCTTTATGTCAGGGAGGAGGGGAAAGGGATCAGACAAGAGAAACGAAAGAAAAAGCGGGACAGCAGGGGAAGCATGGCGGAGAGGAGGGACCAAAATTAGAACAAGAGGCACTGTTTATTAATAACCTTACTGACCCACAGGCCCCTGACACAAAATACATTAAGGATTCTTGGGACACTCTGGCCTGTCACTCACAGGAGGAGCCAATAAAATAGCGCTGGAGACTGCAAACATTCTGATAAGAGTGAGGAAGGACAAGGTAATCAGAATAAGGACTGACACAGAGTCAGAGCATTAAAAAACCTTGTGCCTCATGGTCCCCTTTCTTCCTTTCCAGAACCCTATTCAGGACGTTACCTACGACTAATAACTGCAGACAAGCCTGGAGGACAAAGTGCTGTGCTCTGGGTTGCTCGAAGAATATGCATTTAGGGAAGAATATTTAAAAATGATAGACACCATGATGAGCCCCAAGTCACCTCTGATGCTGCCTCTTTGGTATAGTTATTGCTAACACATTGGTATATACAACCTGACCCTTTCCATCTGCTTTTTTCTTTCTTTTTTATTTTTTCTTAAGACAAGGTCTCTTGTAAGCCAGGATGGCCTTGAACTCACTACAGAGCTGGGAGTGACCTTGAATTTCCCAATCCTCCAGCCTCCACTTTCCAAATGCTAGGAGTATCAAAGTGTACCACCAACATCTAGTTTCTTTTTTATAAAAGTAAAGTTGAATGTTTTTAAAAACATAAGATCATTGAAGCTCTACTAAATAGTCCATTGGTGTATAAATGCTTTTTCTTTTAGTAAGCTGTAATAAATATTTGCCCATATTGTTAAAACTATTTTAAACATGTTTTATGCTGCTTTTATATCCTTACAAGTAAGTCCTGGAATTCTTTGGGCAGTTAGGTCATTTGAGTGTGGTGCTGGGACTGGATCTGGGCGGTGCTTATGGATGTTAGGAAAGCACTCAATCACTAGGCTACATCCCAGCCCTATCACGCCATTTGTAATTTTGGCTTTTGTAAAATCTCATGTCTCCAGTTTTTTCTGGATACATTGCTGCAAGTGAGACTCTTGGGTGAAAGTTTATCTTCCTTCCTCCCTCCCTCCTTCCCTTCCTCTCTCCCTTCCTTTCTTAATATTTGCAGAGTTTCCCTCTGAAGTGGTATACTATCTTATCATTTCACAGTTAACAGGGGTGCAGAATTCTCCAGGTAGCCCAGGTTGGCTTGAAATCAGTAGGTAGCCGAGGCTGGCCTTGAACTTTCAGCACCTCTTCTACCTCAGCCTTGCATTGTGGGAGTTACAGTTGTGGACTGCCATACCCAGCATTCTTTATATTTCTTGGTTATCTGCCTTGTTTTAAATGCAGGTAGTGATTTCCATGCTCTCACACATTTTTATTTACTTAACTTTTGCCTGCCAGTTCTATGAAGTGATTTCCTGATTTTAAACTACACATTTTAAAAGGTGCAATGTTGCATTTATTCTTAATATCTGACATTAATATGTAATCTCAGTGGTCAGAAGACTGAGGTAGGAAGATTGCTCAGGGTTCAAGGCCAACCTGGCCGACAGTCAGCTCCAGGTCTCAAAAAACTAACCAACTGATCATTTCAGCCACTCAGTCTTAAATTTATTAACCCCTTCACTATCCAATATTAGGGACACTCTGTTCTGTCTAAGCTCTTTATGTGAATTTGTGAATGCAGATGTCAGCTGTGCTTCTCTCTTCTTTGCTGTTGGGGCTGACTAGTCTCCGTGTGTCGCAGGATGAGGTCGTGTGAATCTGCTTTTTCTTCTAGTGCTTTTATAATGGACCTCCTCTTTCTTTTCTTTTTTTAACCTTGGAAATTATTTGAGTCCTCAGTTCTCTGGAGTCTGTTTTGGTCCTTGTGGTAAGAATTCACTTAATAAAACTGCTTCTCTGTTCTGATCTAAGAGCTTTATGCTAGTGACCTTTCTTTCTGTGTCTCTGTATTTTATTTCTTTATCTTTTCTTCTTCACTTTGCCCCAATCCCTCCCTTTACATCATTTTAAGTATCTTTCCTATCTGGTAAACTCTCGCTCAATGAGCAGTTACTCTTTGACGTCACTGAATTCTCCAGGTGGTGGTGGCGCACTTTTTTCATCCCAGCATTCAGGAGGCAGAGGCAGATGGATCTCGTGAGGTTGAGGCCAACCTGGTCTGCAGAGCTGGTTTTGACACAGAAAAACCCTGCCTCAAAAAAACAACAAATAAACAAACAACAAAAGAGACATCCCTAAATTCAAACCATGAATTAATTTGTATTAATTAATGTTGGGAATCTAAGGTTTCTAATTTTGAGTTACCTCATGCATTCTCACTTATCTTTTTATATGACCTCCTTTACATTTGCAGCTTCTTCTTCTTCTTCTTCTTCTTCTTCTTCTTCTTCTTCTTCTTCTTCTTCTTCTTCTTCTTCTTCTTCTTCTTCCTCTTCTTCTTCTCCTTCTCCTTCTCCTCTTCCTCCTTCTCCTCCTTCTTCTTCTTCCTCTTTTTTTTTTACATTTGGAGTTTCTTCCTCCATTTCTTCCTCTTCCTCTTCTTCTTCCTCTTCTTCTATACATTTGGAGGCAGTTTCTCTTCCTCTTCTCATTATTCTAGTCTCACATTCAGTGCTTTTCTGCATGTAATTTTCTATTTTTTCTTACTGTTTTCTGGAAAGAGTTATTTTTTTTTCGAGACAGGGTTTCTCTGTAGTTTTGGAGCCTGTCCTGGAACTAGCTCTTGTAGACCAAGCTGGCCTCGAACTCACAAAGATCTGCCTGCCTCTGCTTCCCGAATGCTGGGATTAAAGGCGTGTGCCACCACCGCCCGGTTTGGAAAGAGTTATTTGTTCATACATTTTTTTCTGTCATATTTGCAATTTGACTAGATTCTTACTCAAATAATTAGCTAATTTTGGTTCTTTTTGAGTTATCTAGATAGATGATATCATCACTCATAGACAACAAATTTTCTATGCCCCAGTCTCCCTGAAAATGTAATTTCTGTAATTTCTATATATTTTTTTCTGTTTTAATTTAAGGCAAGAACCTCCATGTTATTTAAAGTATTATTCATTGGAAGTGTCTCTAAGATTTTGCTAGCAAGAATGCAGACCCCAACACATCATGCTTTTGGTCAGCTCTTGTGTTTGGAACCCCTCCTGCCCTCCATTTAACTGTAAATCTCCCTTCCTGAGCCTTCTGTTTGTTGGTTGTCACATCAGATGCCTCCTGGGCCATTTTTCCAAATATTGAATAAGTGTGACCCTTCTTATGCTTGAACATTCTCTGTACATGCAGACACCTCCTGCATGCACCGATTCTTCTTTTCAGTGCCAGATACCCATTGTTCCCTGGCAGTAGAGCTCTCCTTTAAATCTCAGACAGTAAAGATTCAAGCTGCCCTTGTTTGATTTTATGTGAAACCACCAGGCTATTTTCTGCCAACTGAGAGTTAGTATCTTGCAGAAGATTTTATATTTTTCACATTTTTAAGGAAATGCTAAACTATTTTCTCACATGGAAATTATCATTTCATTTGAATTTGCTGACTTTTTGCCAGTGGGAAGTAAAAATAACGCAGAGTTCTGCATATGCTGTGCGAAAAGAATTGGTTCCGTGGGTTTAGGCTGGTTAGTACATAAGTGAGAAGAATTGGTTCCGTGGGTTTAGGCTGGTTAGAACATAAGTGAGAATTGGTTCCGTGGGTTTAGGCTGGTTAGAACAGTAAGTGAGAAGAATTGGTTCCGTGGGTTTAGGCTGGTTAGAACATAAGTGAGAAGAGACTGAGGGAGAAAAGTAAGACTCCGACACCAACAGTCTCTGATGAAGTTTGGGGTACCTATGTTGAGGCACACTGGCAGATGCCTCTGGAGTAGGCTAGGGCTAATGGTGGGACTTTGAGCCTGTCACAGTGTCACCCTCTGCCTGCATGTCTTCACCTACAAATTGTGAGATAATGCAAGAATTAGCGACAACTCGCATTAAGCGTTTAGTTTGACACATGTCACCCAGCACACACTTAGTGTAGTTACTGTTGCAACTATCAGATTGGAAGGTCATACGTGGATACCATGTAATGAAACAAATGGAAAATAAAGACCCTTCTCTCTCTAGAGTCAATCCCACATATATACTCAAGAGTTTTAGGACTTAGGCAACAGAAAGAGATATAGTGGGGATGGATTTAAACTTCTGCCCAGCGCATGGGGAACTGTTAGGTTTTTTCCCCCTCTTCTGCCTATCGGTTTTCCTTGGACCTGACTTGCTGTCACACACTGTTGGGGCAAGCCTTCTGTGTGCGGAGACCCTGTTTTTCTCAGGAAATGTATATTAAATCACTGTGCCCATGTGCCTGTCGTTTAAGAAACTTGTCAAGACTCCTTAATCTCGCCAATTTGCTAGCCCAGGAAAACATCCCTATTAGTACGAAACGTGGATATTAAAGAGGAAGGGTACTAACAACTTTCTTTTATCTTTCCCCACACAGATTGAAATCTGTATATTTTTTAAAACATGGCAGGGGTAGCCGCATTATTATTGTTTAAAATCAATTGTCCTTCACTCCTGTGTATTTTACCTTGTTTATTTTATCTGTCCTCCTTTCCCAGAGGGGTGGATTGGAGGCCTCCATTTGGTTTTTATTAGTGTAATCAGTTAATAGCTGTTGTATAATGCTTTACTTACTGTGTTAATTTTCTGTAGTTATGTCCAGAGGCAGCTTCCTGGAAGACCACATTTAAAAAAACACTCCCCAACCCCACCAAAAAAGCCTAACCTCTTCTTTAACGGGTTTGGTCACCACTTATAGCTTCCGATCAGATTATTGGACACCGTTGGTTTATGAGGGTATTGAAAATACAGACTGTAGCTAATATTTTAAATATTTATCTGTGGTAAATCTGAACGTTCTAGTCTCAGTATAGAGCTCAAATGCAAACCCTAATGGCTGCAGTGACGTCAGCGCATCACAATAGCTCCTTGAAGTCACTCAATTGCATGCCCATGTGTCTTATTCCTGGTGCCCAGGACACCAGTGTCCACTGCTGTTAGAAGTTTTCATGGGAATGTACCCTGCGTGAGATTGGGTATTTACAGCGCTAGTCCTCCAGTGACAACGAACTTGTCTGAAGGATAGTTCAGAAAATATTTGTCTTGTAAGCAATAGATCAGCCCCCCCTCCATTACTTGAATCTTGAATTAAATAAATCATCTCTGAAGTTAATGCCATGGGTTCTAGGTCCACCTGATGTGGGAGCGAGCTGCACTGACTCTCTGGATGACACGGAGTTCAAATGAGTATCTGGCTGTGGTTGCTCTGCGTAGTGGTCCATGGGAAAGAATGCTTGGCAGGTGATGGGTTCTATATCAGATGCTACTTCTCACTGTTCAGTCCCTGAAGATGGTTACGCATCCACACAAAACAAGCTTTCATTAAGTCTTCAAAGTGGTTGAGCAGTCTTTATGTGATCTGCTGCGTTCTAAAACTGTTCCATGTTTTATTTGTATTTTAAAACATTTGTGCACACATAATGAGCTGCTTTAAGGTTGGGACTCAAGTCTAAAGGGGAGCTTTGTTTTCTGTATACTTTGCAATAACTATTTACGGCAGCTGCATTTTGTTTGTGACTTGTCACATGAAATTGAGTGTAGGATTTTCCACTTGTGGCGTCATGTCAGTGCTCAGAAAGCTTTGAGCTCTGGGGCAGTACAGACTTTAGATTTTGAGTTATAGCTATCTAACATGAGGTAAATCTGTGCTGAAGACAAAGCTGAAGTAAAGTTCTAATTTAAAAAACCGTGCTGGTTACATATTTCTTAACTTGACACAAACTAGGGTCAATGTATGAAGAATGAACTTCAATTGGAAAAATGCTTCCATCGTATTGGCTTGTAGTGAAGTCTGTAGAGCATTTTTTTTTGATTAATGATTGATGTGAGGGGGCCCAGCTCAACTGTCATAGGTGGCACCTCTAGGCAAATGGTCCCGGGCTGTATAAAAATGGAAGCTGAGGGGCTGGAGAGGGGGTCTATCCGTTTAGTGAATTGTTGCTCTTGCAGAAGACCCAGGTTCAACTTCTGTCACTCATCTGTATGAGGCATCATATAGATGCCTCAGTCACCTGTAACTCCAGTTCAGGGCAATCAGTGTGCTCTACTGACCTTCGGAGATACCAAACACATGTATGGTGTATGTCCATACCTGCAGGTAACGCAGCAAGTCAGTAAACAGCACTTCTCAATGACCTCTGCTTCAGTTCCTGCCTCTAGGTCCCTGCCCCGAGTTTCCGTTTAGATTTCTCTCAGTGATGGGTTATGATTAGGACATGAGAAACAAACAAAAGTTTTCATTCTCGGGTTGCTTTTGGTCATGGTATTTCATCACAGCAATAGAAAGCAAACCAAGATAAGAACAGTTGTAAGCAATGGCTAGAAGAGCCAAAGAGGGAACAGGGTACCACAAATCATAGGGAAGAGCTGTAGACCTTGGCAAGTTAGTCCTCTCTCAATCTTTTTTCCCTTCTTTATTCACATGAAAGCCCTGAAGAAGATCTGCCAAAGCAACTTACTTCTAAGGAAGCTGGCAATCTCATGATCAGCAGTACAAACCAAGTCAACAGATTCAGATGCTCTACAGTCTCCAGCATCCAGAACAGGTAGAGTATATAACTGATGCCTGAATGAATGTCTCTGGGGAGAAGGTCTCAAAGTTGCTATGGGGATGGGTAGCAGGAAGAGGAAGGATGAGGGAGATACATGCCAAGGTGTGGCTGGAATGTTATGTGAGGAGAGAAATGAAACCTTTGGCCATTGACTGTTGTTAAGGGAGACGATGAATGAAAGTTTGTGTTCAAATGTGCCCAGCAGAGCATGCCATCCACAGTGGCCCTCTTCAACTTCTATACCTGGTGGTGACGTGTGAGAGCTTTGCCTTTAGGTAATGCCCTCAGAGGAGGTAAAGAATAGATTTGTAAGGGAGGAAAAGGAGCACATATGAAATGAAAAGGAAGTTCTTTCAAATATTCCAAGGAAGAGTTTGAGAAACAATCCAAGTTTAACGAGAGGGACTCTTAACTGTGATATGATTTTCTTTCAAGAAGCAGTTTTGGATACAATACTTCAAGCACTAAGCTGTAAACTCAGTGACTAGACCCCGAATGCTTGTATTTGTGTCTTGAGGCTTCTCTTCCTTCAATGGAAAAAAATATTAAAATGATTTTCCAGCTAGGCAGTGGTGGCGTACGCCTTTAATCCAAGCACTCGGGAGGCAGAGGCAGGCAGATCTCGCGAGTTCAAGACCAGCCTGGTCTACAAGAGCTGGAGCTAGTTACAGGACAGGCACCAAGGCTACAGAGAAACCTTGTCTAAAAAAATGATTTTCCAGAAAAATTAATGGGTACAGCATTGGCTGGCCAGCTCTCATAAAAACTATCACAGCATAGAATCCCTGAGATTAAGAATTAGGCTTAAAACATGGGGAGACCTAGTCATATCAGTGCCTAATTAAAAAATCTGTAACATTGATTTGCTGAAAAACTATCATGGTGTGACTGGAATTTTACTTTCCAATTGTTGTTGGAGACATTAATGGAAGTGTGCCCTATACAGACGTTGACAGTCACAGGACCAGTTCTCAAATTAAAATGGAGTTTCAAATCAGAGCATAGGAACAAACTAGAACAAACTAATTTACTTGAAGGGTGACAAAGGAGGTTCTTACCTAAAAATGAATGTGATAGAGTGGGCTTCAGTGTTAGGTGGCACTTCTTTCTAATTTTTTAAAACATGAAATTGTTCATAATTCATATAAATATGAATGCCAGGCTCTTGAAGGTAAAAAATGGGTTTCATATTTTATTTTACATCCTCAATGTCTAACACCTGTTTCATGGTGTGTAACAGATCCTTAACTGCTTTATAAACAGCAGACTAAGTATACTTTGCTAGTGTGTGTGTGTGTGTGTGTGTGTGGTGTTTGTATGTGTGGTGTATGTGCACATGTATGTGCTGGAGAAAAGGCCAAAGGAGGACACTGGACTCATGCTCTATCCCTTGAGACAGGGTCTCTCGCTATACATGGGGTTAGGTTGACAGTCATCAAGCCCCATCTATTCCCTCTTTGTCTCCCACAGCCCTGGAGCTGTCCTCCTGCTTGGGGAGCAAGTCTCATTCTTACTGAGCTCTGGCTCCAGCTTCAAGTTGTCAGTCTTCGATAGAGTTAGAACAGAGTGTCATGTCTTGCTATGCACATCCTTCCAATAACGAGATGCTCTGGCCATTTGTGCACTGGTAAGGGAGCCCTCCACAGCCAGGCTGCATTTGGCCGATGTGAGGCAGATGCTGAAAAACGGAGAACCTTTAACTTGACATCACACTGTGAGTTTCTTGTTCTGTTTGAGCTGTGTAAAGGTGTGGCCCTGTGATTCACAGATACCTGTGATAACAATTGCCTGGGACCCAGGAGTAGCTGCTCTTAGCAGACATCACTTCTTCACTGGTTGACACCTTTAGGAGGAGTGAAAGGTGAGCTAGGAATAATGGTGTATGCCTGTAATATAAACATGAGGATGCCTGAGGCAGGAGGATTGGGAGATTGAGGACAGCCTAGGTTAATAGTTTGAGGCTAGTCTGGGCTATACAGTGAGAATCTGTCTTTAAAAAATATTTTTATTTCAGGGGTTAAGATCAGATTCCAGGTCCTCTAAAACCAAGACCAACTATTTGTCCTCAATAGTCCAATTAGAGAGACAATTTAGTAGTGAAATGCAGTAAAAGCAGATTTGCTCCTTGTCACACAGTGAACAAATGTGTGCAGAGTAACAAAGAGATGATCTCCCCAACTCCATCTTTGAGGTCCTTCCTGCCGTAAGGTTTAGGCTTAGATAGAAGGCAGAAGGTGTGCATTAATGGCCCTGGACAAGATGTGGCCCTGCCAGTGATCATCACTTTGGCTCCAGGTTCTCCTATAAGGTGGTCTACAAAATAGTCCAAAACACGTGAAACCTCTTAGGGGGAGACCTGCTCCTTGTCTGCGTGACACCACGGCTCCTAGCCTTTTTCTTCTCCCTGCATAAGATTCCTGGAGAATTTTCAGTTATTTGGGATGCATTGTCTCAAAAGCTTGATAGCCAGAGAAGTGACAAGGGTGTGCTTAGGTTGTCTTCATTACAGCCCCCTCCATTAGGTCACAAGTTGCATTGATGCTCGGGGGCATTTCCTTGTTAGTGGCTGCAGGCTGGCCTCATCTATGGGACAACACTGTGCTACTGTTTGAATCTAGAGTGTCTTCCAAAGGCCCATGTTGTAGAGGGCTTGTCCTTCAGCTGATGTAGTTTTCGCAACATTGTGGGGCAGTTAAGAGGTGGAATGTACCAGAAGGAAGTTAGGTCATTTAGAGGTTTTCCTTAGAAGGGGATACTCGGACCCCATATCTCTCTGTTTTTAGGTGTCATATGTCTTTTTCTCTGCCACGTCTTCCCACCATGATGTTCTCTGGCATCAAAAGCCCAGACCAACAAGATTCCATCCTAATGGAAGAAGCCACTGTCACCATAAGCCAGAAGAAAGTGATCTTTCTCTATAGTTAATTTTCTCAATATTTAAAATATTCATTTATTAAATTAATTTTTAGAGTAGGGAAACACTGAGTCATAGGGGCCCTCAGGATTAGAAGACAGTGTCGGGTGTGTTCCGTTGATCTCAACAAGCTAAAAATCTAAACACGAGCTTAATCATCTCTTCCAGCCCAGCATAAAGAGAAAGCATGGCCCTAGATGTGGAGGGAACAGAGTGTGCTCATTCCTACAAGTTCACTGTGGCTCCGGTGGGGATTGAGCAGGCTCCAAGCACTAAATAACCCTGATGATATCAGGTAGGGGCTCACCGGGGAGCTGTTTGAGAGTTTGTCAGAGCATATTAAAATACAATACATCCCCATAATCCAAAATGGAACATCAGTCCATCTGCCCGTACATTCCTTTCTGATATTAAATTAGTCTGGTGGCTTTTCAAAATTCCATCATCTATTCAGACCCCCTTCTTTAGTAACTAAAACTGCGGTGGGAATGGAGAGAAAATCAGAATAGTGCACACTGGTGGAAGTTCCATAATTGAAATCATTATTGCTTCAGACACCATTGCTTTAATCAGCAGAATCATAAATCAATGCTTCTCACATGTGAAGGTTGAAAATAAAGTGGTGTTAAACAAATTGGTCCTCTTAAAAGGCATGATGCAATTGGAAACCACTGGAAATGGATAAAAAAGTGCTTTCTGAAGGGAAACATCGCTCTACCATTTTATCTTCCACTTAATTAAAAAAATATATTACCTGGTCCTTTCTTAGAAATTACATATTGGAGGTCTATAATGGCTGAGCCTTTAACCCATTAAAAAAATTTACTCCTAGGAAGTTAATATTTGACGTCTAATTGCTTTTACTTGTTGGAGAAGAAAATATGTATCTTTCCTTCCTTTCTTGATGGACTTTTTCAAAAATCGCCTTGTGAGCTATGAAGATGGAGAGGAGAAATTGATCTCAAGTAAGGCGCAGTCCAGATAAATATGTAAATGCATAGACATAAGGATAGATACAGTTTCTCCTGTGAGAGGACCTTCTGTGGTAGGTAGGTGCTGCTATCTCTAGTTAGTGGATCAGGTGCAGGGGGCTAGAGAGCCTGGACACTTGCACAGGGTTACCCAGGTAGCAAATCATGGGCATCCTTTTTCCTTCCACCATGACCAAGTTCAATGCTTCCAGACATACTTTTTGGTAGCTGTAAAGAGATCAATGGAGCCATGCTGGAGCAGCTAATTCTCACAAGCTATTACCAGCCTCCTGATCCTGGGACTTCACCACGTCATCTATAAAAACCTAATTAGGACTTAGGACTTTTCTGCAAGTCCTTCATGGTGATGGACCTAAAGGAGCCACCGAATGAACTGTGTCACCCCTAGCAACCTGGAAGAGCTTCTAATCCGAGTTTCCGTCCATGAGCAGGAAGGTTGGGCTTCATCTAGAGCAATGCCTTGCACCAACTTTGTGTGAGCGTTCAGGCCTTAGTGGTGGACAGAGGGGACAGAAACCATTTATTTGAATTTCGGATGTCGGAAGATTTCCATTTCTGCGCGCTCTAGCTTTCCTCCTTTTCCAGGCAATAAATTCAGCACCGAAGACCAAAGTGCTTTTGCCTTCTCTTCTTTCTCTGACACCTTCCCGCAAAGCCAGGTATTAACGACAGCCCCTGAAAAGCTGCACAAAGCAACCGCTTCTCCAGATTACCCCTTCGGAGCTCAGGTGATAGGCCTCATCGGGTTTCACCCTCTGTGGCTTGTGGTCACAGAAGGGCTGTGCCTCTTACACCTCCCAGGAAAATATTTGTGTGTTGGTCTCACCAGGTTCCATTTCTCCTAGGGCTGGCTCTGCTCATTCCACCTTCACGTTGTTGGCTAACAGTGGACTTAACGGACTTTCGGGGGGGGGGGAGACTGCTCTTCTGACTGGAGGCTAGGAGGCTGCCCTTCCCTTCTCTGACGTCATTCTGCCAGAATGGATAAGGTTAGCAACTTTAGGATGGGGGGAGATGGAAAGAAACAAAGAGACGGGGAGAGGGAAGGGTAGGGAAGGAAAAGGAGAGAAGAGGGAGGGTAGAATGCTCTTCAGTCAGAGGCCAGGGAAAGTGATTGTCAGGTTTCCTCTTCCACACTCTAAAGCTGCAGCGCTCTTTCTGCTCCTTCCCTCCATGTGGCCCCAGCCCTGGGCAAGGATTACAGGCTGCAAAGGCCACACCTGGGATCCGAACTGAGGACTTCCTGCTTGCTCAGCCGGCATTCTTACCCACTATGCTAGCCTCCCCCCAACTCCCAAGCTGTTTCTGAGAGGGGAATTGTGAGACCATGGGAGGAACATGGCTGAGGGCCTGAGAAGAGAATTCTGAGCAATGTACATGCTCATCACCAGAGACAGAAAACATACAGAAGCCAACACACACTTAAAAAAGTACATGTTTTTTCTTTCTTCTTCCTTTTTTTCTTTGACATTTTCTATCCCCCCTCCCGCTTATTAATTTTAATTCTCACTGCTTACTGAAGAGTAGTGACATGGATGTGCCCATATTGCTGTTGTAGTGACCATTGGCAAAATTGCAAGAACGGCACTATCAAATACATCCCTTCCTCCTCTCTGTCTCTCAGTGTCTTGCTATCTCTCTCTCTCTCTCTGTCTCTCTCTCCCCAGGGTTTCTTCTGTCTTAGGCTGGCCTCAAACAGTACGTAGCCAAGGACTACCTAACCTTTGGACTACCTAACACCTCCACCACCGAGGGTCAGGATTGCAGGAGCACACTGCCATGTTCAATCTATGCAAGGATGGGAATCAACCCAGGAGTTCACGCATGCTAGACAAACAGTTCGTGAATTTGAACTACACCCCCAGCCCTTGAATCTTTAAAAAAATGGTTTTGAGGCTGCCTATAATCTTATAACAGTAAGATTATGTAATAATCCCATGAAAAAGTAAACAGGAAAGCACATATCCAGGGAAAACAAGCAAACTTGTAAGGGCTTATCTGTAACTAATTAACAAAATGTCCAGCAGCTATGAGCAGCAAGGCTTCAGTGCTTAAAGCCCTTCCTCTGGGTGAGATGTAGGCACCATGTGAATGCTCTTCAGCTAGCAGAGTCTAATTGATAATCTGCCAGTTAAAGGGAGGCCCAAAGAAACAACTCTTACATGGCAGGTCCAAAGGTCTCTGTAAAGACAGCATCTAGATCCATTTGAGACTTTTCTTTTGGACTGGGGCCTAGAACAGTGCTTTTTAAAACTTACTCTGTGTGAGAACATATCTGAAAACATTAATGGAATTTGTGGCCCTTTTCCCCAGAGAAACACATACATCAACAACATCTTTGGTGTATATAGTTACTTTAAGATTCATTGATGGTTTGGGGGTTTTCAGTTGAAATTCCCTTTCAGTTTTGCCAGCAGCCAGTTTTTGGGGTGTGTGTGTGTGTGTGTGTGTGTGTGTGTGTGTGTGAGAGAGAGAGAGAGAGAGAGAGAGAGAGAGAGAGAGAGAGAGAGATTGAGAGGGAGGGAGGGAGACACAGAGAGAGATAGACAGAGAGACAGAGACAGACAGAGTTTAATGGGGCCCTTTTCCTAATGCTTTAAGCATAGACAGTTTCGACAGAGTGCATTTTACTCTTTGAGGACGGAAGGCTGTAAAGTAATGATAATAAATGATACAGCTTCAGTATTTTTAAATACAGCATGCTTTTAAACTTTAAACCCTATTTGTTTATGTGTCACACACACATGCACGCACACACAGACGTATGTGCTATAGTGTTCCGTGGTAGTCAAAGGACAACTTTCAGGAGTAGTTCTCTCCCATGGGTCCAGGGGGTCAAACTCAGATCATCAGGCCTTGTGGCAGACACCTGTACCCGACGAGCTACCTCTCTGGCCCTTCAGTATTTTGTTTAGTACAGCACCATGTTTATATGGACCCTCGGAACTTGATGCATTGTGAAATCCTGCCGTCCATCAGGTTTTCAGTAGGAGAGTGACAGAACACACAGCACACCGTCCTGATGATCAGAGGTTGTGCCTGGTGGTGGAACTGAGGACTGACAGACAAACGTTTGTCAGGGTGAGTGGACGGTATTAAGACTTGCTTTTCCTGGCACACCTACAGAAAAGTAGCTTTGCTCAGTGCCTATGTCATGTGTGCACATGTGTAGGACATACAAGTTTTAAAGGACACAAAAATGAGGCAGATGCCCACATGTGAGGCTGCCTGCGGGTTCTGAGGCACAAGGTTTTGGAAACCTGCTGCCAGCCTCCTGGCTTTCTTCTCCATGTCACTAATGAGATTATAGCCACCCCATGACTTCATCTCGTGAAATAGTTTCATCATCTGGAAGACGGAAATTATTTTTACTATTTCCACTTTCTGAAATTGAAAAAAAAAAAAAAACCACCTCAGGTGCAGATCCCTAAAGACTCTGAGTGTTCTTTCTGTGTCATGTTTAGAGGTCACTGGGCTGTCATCTACCCCAGAACCCACCCCCTCAGCAGTGCTCTCTGCCTCGGTTACAGAAGACGGCAAAAATATGAGCATTCATGCATCTGGTCAATCACACAATGCTGCACCAACAGGGGAAATTCCTTCCCCACTTCAGCTGGTGCACAGTTATGCCCCGGAGCCCAGGACGGACATGCCTTGTAACTTTTTAACCTAGTTAGTGTAACTGCCAATATTATTCCCGTTCATATAAACGTCTAATCCTTTCTTGACTCTTGCTAGACTGTTTTCCTCAATGATATCCTGCGGCAGTGAATTCCGAAGGTGCATTATACGCTGCTTTAAAAATATTTCCTTCACTCGTTTTAAATTTGTTGCTTTTTAACATCGCGGCGTGGCTGGAGCTCTTGCCTTAAGTGGTACAGGACAAAGACAAAGCTTTAGTTCTCCCCAGAACATTCTTAACTATTATCAAAACCTTGTCTCCTCTCCCTATTTTCTTTTTTTTTTTTTATTTTCGCTTATAATAGTAAGTGAGGTGATTTGACTAAGTGGTTTTATGCTACTGGGGACACATAGCAGGCACTGGCCCAAAAGCTTTCCTTGATACTCAGTGTGATTTATTAGATAAATATTTACCCAGTACCTATTTGTGTAGGAACTGTTTCAATTTCGGAGAGCGCTTGGAATAAGACTAGGCTATTGTTCAGAGGAACCTGATTTTTCTCAAAAGGGAATGAACAGTAAAATAGGGAGTAAGCTTATATGATGCATTTTCAGAGTAAAAGAACTATCCACCCTCCACAGCCTCTCAACCAGACCCGATTTCGTGCTGTGTTTTTCTCTAAAATCTGTAGCACTATAATTATTTACAGAGCATTCACATTGTATTAAGCATCACAAGTGATCTACAAATGATTAACGCTCATGCAAGCATATGCATAAATTTTATCACGTTCCTCACCATGCAGTAGAAGGGACTTGAGCATCATGAGATCTCATGGTACCTGGGTGAGGAAATGTTTTTCTGAAAAACGTGGTAGTTTGGCACAACCACCTGTGAGTCATTCGTGTGGCATCTCATGAAGAGGAGCTAGTGCCCAGAAGTAGCTGTGGCGCTGTCTTTTTTATTTGTTGACTATGCGCATGAATTAAGGGTAAGAAAGGTCATCTTAGTGACAAAGATCTAGTGAGTGGCTCACCAGACCTGGGAAGAACAATTCTCCAAGGCTGGTGTTGGAGCAGTAAGAGTCCCACAATACCTGGTGCTGCTTTGTCTAAGTAGCAGGATGACCTTGGGCAGGTCACTTGACTTCTCTCACCGAAAGCATTCTTCATTAAATAGGAAGAAAGTGCTCTCCTTTCTTGGGAATTTGAGTCTTTAGGTGCTATTATCCAGAAGTTCTTAATACACTGCCAAATGGTACGAATGCTGTAGAACTTTGTTTTTTTGTTTGTTTGTTTGTTTTTGTTTTCATTTTAAATTTTGTTTCTTGATACTTTCTTGTGTGGTCCACACTGGCCTCAGATTCACTAAATAGCAGGGGGTAGACCTTGAACTTCTGATCCCCATGAATCTGCTTCTCAGGTAGTGGAATTATAGGTGTGTACCACCACGTTCCTTTATGCAGTGATGGGGCTTGAACCCAGGACTTGGTGCCTTCTGAGCATGGACATTCCCAACTTTTCCCAATTAAGCTACATCCTGTAGCTCCAGGATCTGGTTATTGTCACAATTGGCGGTTCCTACACAGAACTGACTGCAGGCGCATGCCATAAGCCACACCCACAACAGCAACAACTATCGGGTCTTTCATTCTTCCTTTTCTCCCTTCCTTGTTTCCCCAGTTCCCTATTTTATTCCTGCCTCCACTGAAAATCCACCATCCTGGCCATGGCCTCCCTTAGAGCCGGGTGGACTCACCTTGCTGAGCTCCTTTTCTGCTTCCTAAGGGTTTCTTACTTGTTGCTATAGTGGACTGGAGGGAGATTTTAAATAGTGATTGTTTACTGCTTAATCTTCCAGGGTCAAGCTATTCAAACTTATACATATAAAGGCAGAACCAGAATCCTTGCCTGAAGTTCCAAGCAAACACTTCCCTAGATACCAGACTTTGACCCAATTACCTGTTTTTAGCCTGGCCGCCACTGCATTCCAGTATGACAGCACATACCATTTTCTTGCATAACCTCTCGGATTACTTTTAATTGATCCTTAATATACCCCCACACACTGAGGCAATTAAGTAGAGTCATGCGCATCCCTGCATAACCATGTATTAAAAAAGCATCTCAATAAATTATTAGGATTTTTTTACATGCATGGTTCGAATTTACTGGCAAATGGCTTGGGTCTTGGTTTTAGGATGTAGCTGCCGGCCAGGCTCCTTCTGGGTAAAAATCTGAAATAGGAGAAGCTGCCCTTTGCTGTTCCACGTTGGCACTTCCTCTGCCTGGTTCCTGGTCTTTCAACACTTCCCTCCTTTCCCGCCCCTGAATAACTCTGAGGGGCCAGCAAGCCCTTTGCACCTTCATGTGAGGACGTTTCATGGGTCCCTTCCCAGATCTGCCCCCAACCAAGGTGAGGTGTGCAAAGAAATAAATCTTCAATGGTATAATTTTAGATGCTCTGGCAGTTGAAGAGGGCAGCTATTTCGGGCTGCAGGGCTTTCTCCTTGACCTGAAGTGACATAGTTTTGCCTGTTGCTAAGTAGCTGGCCAGCCCTGCAGAGCGTCCTTTTAGCATCATGGTTGCAGTCCTTGAGGTGGCTGCTTCGTTCCTCTGCTGAGGTCTGTGCTCATCCAGAATTCTGTGTTCTTGTACACGAGTCCCTTGGCAGGGGCCACGGAGGCTTATGGGAGTGTAACACTCTAGCACACCCTCTGGAGGAAGTATTGGTGGAGCAGACTCCCCTCTAGGCAGAAGATGGAGGAAAATTGATGGTCCAGTTTCTGTGTGTCCTTTAGCCTCCATCCTTTATCAGCAGCTTGGCCGCCATTGCATGAGTCACTCCCACTGGGAGTCAGGCAGGTCTCCAGACCACAGGGTCTGCACCTCGCCACCTACGCTGCCTGGCGGGAAGCTGTGTTTTTATGACGGCTCTTCTGACCACCCGGCTTGCTCTCTTCCCTAGGCTCCTGATGCAGCTGCTCTCTGTAGACCTCCTGGACTGCCCCAGGAAGGGAGTGGGAGCTCCTGCTGCAGATGGGTGGAACAGTGACAAGGAGGACCGAAGGTGGCCAAAAATAACAGGGCCTTCCAGATGAGGTGACCTCAGAGCCAAGAGCATCATGGGGTAGAGTATCTTGTTCCTAGTTTTATGGCCTAAAAAGTACACAGAAGATTCAAAGATATGACAGAGAGGAGGAATAAAGTCTGCAGAGAACAAGGAAATGTGATTAGCTATTATTTTTGAAAAACTGTTGTGCACACATATACACAAGAAAACCCCGGCCTTTTATACATGTGTGAAGAGATCTAGATTTCTAGACAGATGGATGACAGATAGATAGAAAGATTGCAAACAGACAGAACAGAATACAACAGAAGACCAAAAGGGAGAAAAAAGATAAAGGTAATGTTGTCTTCCTTTGTTTGCTATTGAAATAAACTTAATAAATCTGCGTTGAGAACCAAGTATGTCTGGTCCCATTACCTTTTCACACAGTTCTTCATCCTAAAACTCCCCACTGTAAAAACACGCCCATCGCCGTGTCCTGATCCGTCATGGTTCTGAGCATCAACGGAGATGAGCTGGGTGCTCTCAAGGCTTTTGTGAGCTTGAGGCTGGCAGGTAGCGGAGGCTAATTTTTATAAGGCTTATTGTCGCACTTCCGAAGTTTGATGCTGCAGCCATTGCTGCACCTTCAGATGGGGCTGTCTGGGGGCGGGGCTGTCTGAGCAAGGTCATTCTGTGCAGCCCTCTCCTTGTTAGGTTTCTTGCAGCTGATCAGTGCTCTAAAGCTGGCTGTCCCGAGACACGTTAGAAACGCAGTAATGCCTTTGGTGCAGCTGAGTCACGTGTCCTGTTGGTTCACCAGTCACAAGGTCAGCTCAGGGTCAGGAGGTGGACTCAGGCATGTTTCTCTGGAGTTTCAAAGTGTTATAGCGCTTGTTAACGTCTTAATATTTTAAGATACCTAGCCGTGATGTCAGCTGCTTCCAACTCTAAACAGTAGATATCTAGCTGGAGCTATAAAAGACCAGTGAAGGGCTGGGAATGTACCTCAGTAGTACAGCGATTGCCCAACGTAAGAGACCCTAGCACTACAAAGAAAAAAAAGTAATCAAGTGTGTGTTCAATAAAATACCCACTGGCCAGGGCTGTGAGGCAACAGATGAGTGTACACAAGGTAGAAGACGATTCCTGGAAGACCTACGTGTCGTGGGGCACACCTATAATCCCAGTGTGGTGTGTGTGTCTGAGGCTAGCCTGGGCCATAGATAGCAGGAGTCTGACTCAGCAAATAAAAGCAACAAACAGAAACCCACAAACTTTGCATACGTAGAGATCACAGGCAGAAAGCCAAAAGGGAAGCCTGTGGCCACCTACTGCCTTTGGAGAGACTTGAGGGCCAACTGAAGGGCACAGGGCCATAGTGGCTAGCATCTTTAAGGTCTGCAGTGGGTGTACTTGCCCAGGCCTGTGTGCTCACTTGCGGTAACGTTCCTGTTTGCCTTCTCCTGCCCTGCTCACCTGGGTCTCACCAGCTCCTCCCGCCGTTGACTTCATTATTGTGCTCCGACTGTAAACCTCGCCCCCCTCCCTGAGTGTCCTGAAGAGGAAACACTGTCCTTTACGTATAGGAAGGACTAACCTTCTGTCACGTTCTCTACTCACTGAAGAACAGTGAGCAGCTCCCTGCCCTTTCAAGGCTCATTCCTCTAGCTCGTTGCTTGCAATACCTGTTTGGATTTGCTTTCCCCCTTAATGGCCCCTGTCTCTTGTCCTCTAGAATCCTGTCTTGTTTTGCACATCTCACTCTTCTCCTTTCTGCTCTGGTCTGTCTTAACTTAGCAGCTAGTGGCCTGCCAATCACAGGACATCAGGCCCCGGTTTGCAGTGCCCAGCATCTCCTCCAGGTTCAGCTTTGACATCTTCCTGCAGAGGGCTTACTCCAATCCCAGGACTTTCAGGTGAGGCTCGCTCTTCTGTCTTCGGTGTGCATTTCCTCCATCCCATCATCACTAAAAGCATTTTTCATCTGGACCTTTAGTCTCTAAATACTAACCAGGATGGAATTCATCTTTAATCCTAACAGAGGCTGTTTCTTTTCTCTTAGTACAAAGCCACATGTATCCACGGTGGAAAATTTAGGACACACAGAAAAGCAAATATGATATTTATATATACTGCTACTACCCTTTGATGTGGGGCCCTTTCAACAATACCCCCTCCTTATGATGATTTTTATAGACAAAACCCAGAACCTCTTAGAAGGGAAACACTTTCTCCTGTGCCACTTGCTGGCTTGCAGAACCAGTTCTATGGAACGTCAGTGCCAGGCCCCAGCTGATTGGAATAGGGTTAGTTATCTGGCCTTGGCTGGGTGTGTGCCTGCTCTTTCCTTGAGATTAAATCAGTTGGTATCTGAGACTGGACCTGTAATATCTCACGGAGGAAGGATTAGTCACTCTGCCTGGAAACTTAAAGATTTGCTAGGGAAGGTGGTTTGCAGGAGAGAGTGGAGGAGATAGTGAGACACCTAGGAAAAGGAGCAAGGACTCCTTACGCTGGGCACCAATGCTAGCAGTGTCTTTTCTCAAATGGCCTTGTGTCCTTATCTTGCCTCTGTCCTTGAGCAGTGTCTGCAGGATTCTGATATTTCCATCTAACAATCCTGCCCAAGACTGTTGCTTTTTGTAAATGGCCTTTGCAATGAATAGGATGCTAGAATTATCATATATCATCCAGATTATAGTTTTCGGTGTGGTAGGACAAGTACTGTGAATTGCTGATATTTCTGGGGGCGGGGTGCATCTAATATGAGCATCTTGAGCTCTGGTGTGGAGTCATGCTGAGTTCACATGTCCTTCCTCATCTCCGTTGCTGTGTGGTTTGGATGTATTACATGCTGTTCGTCTTAGTATTTTCATCTATAAAATGGCAAAGCACAAGGCTAAATTATCCACGGACTCTTAAAGTTCCTAGACTTAAACTTGAAATACAGCAGAGGACGATCCTAAACTGAGTCTCCTGCTTCCATCACCCACATGCTGGGTGATCCGGCCCCTCTACCTTTATTACTAACCACGAGCCAGTTCTCTATCAACATCCTCGTATTTCCACCATGATAAACCCAACTGTAAGAACACCTTCCAGTTGAAATACTGGACTGTGAGTGTGAAAAGTGCATATCCGTGGGCCACAGTAGTGGTTTGAATAGGAATGGCTCCATAGACTCATGCCTTTGAATACTTGGCCCAAAGGCACTATTTGGAGGTGTGGCCTTGTTGGAAGAAGTGCATCACTAGGGGGCAGGCTTTAAGGTCTTAAATAGTTAAACCTGTGACATGCACTTCCTGTTTCCTGCCAATCAGAAGTACAAAGCTTAGCTCCTTCTCCAGCACCAAGTCTGTCTGTCTAGGTGCCACCATGCTTCCTGCTGTGATGACAATGGACTAAACATCTGAAACTGTAGGCCAGCCCCCATTAAGTGTTTTTCTTTATAAGAGTTGCCATGGTCATGGTATTTCTTCACAGTAACAAAACCCTGACTAAGACAGCCACCATCAATCCTGCTGCCTGTGACGTCCCTAAGTGCCCCCCACCCCACGTCTTTGCCATTGTTATAGAGACAGTGTATTGCCTTCCATGTCTGTAGTGTGATCTCTACTCAACTTCCAACCAAGTGAAAATACTGTCACATCTGACCCACGAGACTCTTTTAAATGAAATTTAAAACTAGTTAAACCACTTCCATGACAGGTATAGTTTAGGCTTAGAGATAAACAAGGTCTATGGATTAGCTTTCCATTTGGAGGTAACTCCCAGGAGACTAATGGCAGAGGGGGCTTTGCAGCCATTGTGTGAAAAATTCCCAGTGGTTTCTAAGGATGTCAGATACTGGCTGTGTTTTGATGGTATCTATAAATTTTTAGATTTTATAAAATGTTCTGAGTAATAGGACCATTGAGAACACAAACATTTTTGTTCTTTGTTGTGTCTTTGCTGTGTCTCTGTTGTGTGCTGTAGACCCTGGGAGAACATGGTCATGGGACTGGGTGAGTTGCTTTTATTTCTTTTGTTTGTTTATGCTTTATTTTTTTAAAAAAAAAAAACACACTGTTTCATTACGCAGCATGGAACTTGCTGCATTCTCTCAGACTCTCAGACATCGCCTGCCTCTGTCTTATCAGTGCTGGGATTAAAGGTATGCACCACTATTCCTTGTCTGTGGGCTGATTCTTGAGGCCCACACTGCATTGGGCACTCAGGGGTAGGAAAAGACGTCCTGCATGGCCCTGGTCTTCAAGGAGGAGAGTGTATTGGGGAAGCAGAGGTGCAAACAACTATAGGCGACAAGAATCATACTAGGATGGGGCCATGCATCTTTTAAATTTTTTATTCGTTTTACATACCAACCACAGTTCCCCCCTCCTTTCACTCTTCTCCCCACTTTTCCCCCACCCCACCCCCATCAACTCCCAGAAAGAGTAAGATCTCCCATGGAATGTCAATGAAGCCTGGCACATCAAGTTGAGACAGGACCAAGACCCTCTCTGCGTCAAGACTGAGCAAGGCATCCTACCATAGGGAATGGACTCCACAAAGCCAGGTCATGCACCAGGGATAGATTCTGGTCCCACTGCCAGGGGGTCTGTGCATCTTTAAGGAAGCCTAGAATTAAATATTTCAAGAGCCAAGGTCTACATATTTAGTCATTCAGTCTTTGAGTTCTGTATTTGTTTTGAAGTGATAGAATCTGAGTTCTTTTAGTTGCTTAATATAGTTTCCAACAATGGACAACAGGAAATTTTTAGGTGAAGATTTCTGTCTTTGAAAACATGGAAGAATCGGCAATATTGACAACCAGGTAGCAGTCAGGTAGTATCAGTAGTGAAGAGGCAATAAAGGGATTTTTCTGTATTATTTTAAAACATTGTCCCTACTACCCTCTTTTGTCTTATTTTGTACTGCCTTATCAGTTTCTGCTAGTTCTACGTGAGCAGCAACCACAGCTTAGGGGAGAAGCCCCTGCTCTTGGACAAGGTGTCTGGGAAAGCTCAGTAGGTTCTTCCAGGAAGGAGGCACGTAGGGTGAGGGGGAATTTGAAAGGTATGGGGTTAAACACAGAAGGACCCTTGAACAGCAGGAAGGAGACTCAGGACATTTACTGGGTGATTGATAGGATACACAACATATGGATGTGTGTGGGACCACAGCACAGGCGGTGTAGATGGATGCAGGGGGGAGAAATGTGTCCAGAGACCGCCGGCAACCATCACATGAGAAAGCTGGAACGGGATGCCAGGCTTTGTAACTACAGAGTTTATAGTTTTGCCATTAGGAAGCTGTGCATAGGGGGCTTCAGGGCAGTTCCCAAGGCACGTTTGGAGCAGCACTGGGAGCCATGGGAGCGATGATGGAATAGCAGATGCTTGGCGGCAACTGTCGTGGCCATGCCAGAGAGCAGGTGGTCTTCCCCAAGGCAGCCTCAGTGCTCATTTGGAGGAGGGTCTTGAAGTGGGAACTCCTGGTGTCATGGACCAGTGACTTTCCATGGATGGAGCTTTCTAGCCACTGGGTTTTCTCCTCCTTCCTTGAATTCCTGGATATTTTGTGCTTCTTTCCCAGGGCCTGCTGTGCTATGCACCTTAACAGCTGCTTGCAATGTCTTGTATCTAGTGTATTTCAAGTTACTTAGGGGCAGGAGGAATTATGCTTTATTCATTCACGTGTATGTGTGTGTATATATATATGTATATATATGTTATATATGTGTGTGTACATATGTTATAAATGGCATTGTTGAATCCAGTGCTTTGGTAAATGAATAAGTTTCAAAATTATTTTTTCCAGATCATTCCTCCATGAAGTTTGGGTGTTACTGGCAAGTTAGATACCTTTTTTTTCAAAATATGAAAATAATTTTCTTAAATAATCTACTTGAAACTACTTTGAAATGTAAAGAAGAGAAAGACCGGGAAGTTGTTTTGAAACGGCAAAGCTTTTAAGAGTCAATGTCACATTTATTGCTATGAAATATTTTTCTCCCTCTGTTAGACATCTGGATCCCATTACATACAGTATTGGGTACTTGAGTTCGCCAGCCATTTTGCATACTAAGCAGGGTGCACACAAAGTCCCCACAAACATCCACCAGTGTGCATTTGCACCGTGTAATTCTTACTTCACATTCACAGATGACTCTTCTGTCACCGACTCAGTCTCTCCTGTTACAGTTTTGAAGGTCCTTTTTCCTCACTTACCTTTTAAGGACCAAACGGTGTACACGGGAAGGATAAAGAGCTTCCAAAACACGATCCTTTTGCTTTCGGTCTCGTACAGTCCAGCTATCTATAATCTAGTACTGAAGTCAAGGAAACAGCAAAAATCTTAAGTCTATATTTACCGGTAACATTGACCCAGAAATTAGAAACACAATAAGGAATGTTTGCTAATGAGTCCTGAGTTTCCTTCTAATTGTTTCCACATTCAGGATAGTTCCCTTAAACCGTGTAATCTGGACATATCCTGAAACAATCCCATGTGTTGTAAATGATTTTGCTTTATTTCTTGGGTTACTGTTAAGGGCTTATTTTCTGGTTCATTTCATTTTCTTAAAGAAAACCACACTCATGTGAATATGAACATGCAACAAGAACATGCATGCTCCCGTCATTTTTTTTTTTGCCCCAGCCTCTGTATTTTCAAACTAAAATAATTATGAGACAAAGAGAAGAGGCTTCATCATTTGGTCTGGAAATCAAAATAATCACACCAGTGAGGACTATTTTAGGGTTCCTATTCATGTCTGTGAGAATTAAAGTCAGCATTGAGCAATGTATCAACCGGCAGCCGTCTGTCCCCTCGCTAGGCTTCAGAATCCGTAATGGGAGAGACAGATACAACCAGCATTCAGTACAGTAATAATGGAAAATTAAATACGACTTTTAAAAACTGCTCACATTATAAAGTGATCTATTAGCATTATGTGACTGGAGCACTTAACGTGACTGATTCTAATTGCAAGACTTGGCCCACAGCAAGCGTTAAAGAGCTGCAAGAGCGTGAAGGCATTTTATCTCTTTGGAGATATTTTAAAGTGGGTTTCCTTTGGAGTGCAGCTATAGTCCTGCTGCATGAAAGGTTGTGTGGATGGACTCTCTCCGTTCAGATAGAACTATTTGAGATAATTAAAGTTTCTTCTTTGATTCAGTCAATCAATAAGCCAAGAAGGAGAAGCATCTATGCATGCATCCTACTTTTTTGTTTACAACTCATGGATGTTGTGCAGAGGATGTAAGGGTGGATGCCTGCCCTGCAGGTGCTTTTCCAGGGAGCTATTATTTCCAGTTCTGATATTATTCTGTATCCTTCAGAGTGTCTTTGGGCCACACCGGTGGGTCTGGGAGATGAAGATACCTCGTTTTACTTTTGAGCTTAGACTCATGTGTATAGATTACCACTACAGTGGAGTCTCTGAGCACACACACACACACACACACACACACACACACACCACACACACACACACCATAGTTGTGGCTGCCAAAGAGTTTACAGGATTCAGAAAAGTTACAAAAATGGAGGAATGCTATTCAGCTTTGAATGTAACGTAATGTTTATGATGGTCAAGGTCTTTGTTTTTCATTTTTTTCTCTCTTAGCTTTTGCTTTCATCTTGTTGAAGACAGAAGGCTTAAGAGAGTGACATAGGAAACTGTAGACTTTATGACTTTACACTGATGGCATCCTTGTTGAATGCCCACGTGTAAAAGGGTTAAGTTATGCTGAAATGTTTCCATGATCCACATGTGTAGAGATTTCTGGTTGGTGGTTTTCAGATATCCCAAATAATAGAAAAAAAAATGCCAACCCAGTTAGACTTCCCAAAGTTAAAGTGATAACCCACATAGCTATCCAAGTAGCCAACAGCTAGCTTTTGCATAATCGACCAAAAACACTAGTGAAACTGTCAGGATGTGGACATCAACTTTATTTTAAATTTATTATTCTTACTGTTGTCCTGAGTGGCAAACCCAAGATACTAGGCAGGTGCTCTACCACAGAGTTACAGCCCCAAACATAGATCTTGTTTATTTATAAGGTCCACTTTTAAAAATTAACACTAATTTGTAAGGACAACACTTGGTAGAAAGAAATTTAAAGACAGCCTGACTTACTGAAAATTGTTGTTATTGGTATTATTTCTTCTGTGAAGTTTTTGTTAACTGATCCCTGTAGCTTAAAGTTGCGCCTGTCTTCCTGTTCCCCAAAGCTATGGAGGGGAACAGACATGCTTATTGTTGACCTGGATTAGGAGAGCAGGCAACAAGAAGCTTGTGACCATTGACACTTTGTTAATAGAAACACCATTTTAAGGATATGCTTGGATCAGCGTGTCTTAAACTCCAGCTTGACTGAACATAAAGAATGGTAGCCAGAATCTGGTTACTGCCTTTCTCACATAGAACCTCATACATGAAAATGTAAGTCGCAACATTGCTTGTTTGAGGCAGGCAAAATGGCCCACTGGGTAAAATTCTTGATGAACATAAGTGAGGACTGATACTTTTATCTAATTGTTCTTTTATCAACAAAAACTAGTGAGTCAGATACTGGGGTAAAAACCGATTGATTAGAGAAACAGCATAGGAGTGACCCAGTGACGGCTTCTCTTTCTTTTTTCTCGATTCAAAAGGACGTAGCCACTTTCTTAGCCCTCCCTACTACTTTCTGTGTCTCTCTATATGTCCTAGATCCTTCAAACCCTCTATGGTCAAGTTTGGTCAGCTAGTAGCTTGTTCCACCTTATGATTAAAAATAAACTTTATTGACAGTCTCAGGAGTGTCAGAGTGCAGTCAAAATATCCCACATTAGAGGACTCCAGCTTGAATCCTTTGAAACCACATAAACCTGGTCGCAATATCATGTCTGTAATCCCAGTGCTCTCTGATGACGAGACAGGAGCTGTAGAACTCTTGGAAGCTCATGGGTGAGTTAGCCTTGTGTTCTTAGAGGTGAACAGAGAGAGACCCTGCCTTTAATAAGGTGTGTGTGTGTGTGTGTGTGTGTGTGTGTGTGTGTGTGTGTGGTAAGGATTAACTCCAAAGGTTGTTGTCTGACCTCCACATATGCATGTTGGCCCATGCATGTTTGTGTCATACATATGAATGCCCCCTCTCTCACATACAGACATACACGCACACACATGCACACACACACAATACTATTTTATTGATAGTGATGGAGTGGATTGGATTCAGGGCCTTGCACATGCTACTCCTTAGACTCAAAGCACCAACATGAAGAGCATCTTTAACCATTGAATATTGTCAGTGTGCAGGATTTTCCCATGATGTGGTTTTATGCATCTTGTGGTTGGCTCATGAGGAAGAGTTTGTCACATTAATGAAGACCTTTTATGTTATGTTGCTTCAATAAACTGACCAGACATATCAAAGGTCAATTGTAAAATAGCCCTTTTGATAAATGAGAGATACAAGGATGAAAATTTGGATGTTTCTGTTGGAGGAGGCCTCTTATTTCCTGGCCGCTTAGCCCCAGAATAATCACACAGAAACTCTATTAATTAAATCACTGCTGGGCCCATTAGCTCTAGCTTCTTATTGGCTAACTCTTACACATTAATTTAACCCATTTCTATTAATCTATGTATTACCACGTGGCTGTGGCTTACCAGCTATAGTTCTGTCTTTCTCCGGAGGGGCTATGTGACTTCTCTCTGACTCCACCTCCTTTCTTCCAGCATTCAGTTTAGTTTTCCCCACCTAGCTCTGTTCCCCTATAGCTCTGCTATAGGCCCAAAGCATTTCCTTTATTAGCCAGTGATATATATTCACAGCATACAGAGGGGAATTCCCACATCATGTTTCCCTCCAGGAACTCGCAGTAAGGGCTAGGAAGAAACTACAGTTCAAGCAGAGAGTAACACACCATCGCATAAACAACAAAGTAAGCCCTCAGGCACCTACAAGTGCTTGGCACTACATCAGGCAGTAAGGATAGAGCAGTAAATGTGACATGAGGATATTCTCCTTTCTTCCTCTTTTCCCCGTGGATTCACTCCCTAGGGCAGGGGTGAAGACAGTGAACAAGCATTGTCAACCACACACTCTAATAGGAAGCCATGGTTCCGAGTGGGTAGCTCCTCATCTGATCAAAGGCTTCAGGAAAGTGACTGAGGAGCATGACGTGCTCAAGGTGAGTGCGTAAAGATTTTAAGAATGAGTACTTAGGAGATGTAGGCTCCATCTAGTCCAGTGATTCTCAGTCTGTGGGTTGGGACCCTTTGGCAAATCCCTATCTCCAAAAACATTTACATTAAGATTTGTAACAGTAACAAAATGACAGTTACGAAGTAGCAATGAAAATAATTTTATCATTGGGGTCACTGCAACATGAGGCACTGTTTTTGAAGGGTCATAGCACTAGGAAGGTTGAAAACAACCACTCTAGTGCATTCCCAAAGACCCTTTATGGCCTAAGTGAGCCCTGCATTTCCTCAGACGGCTTTCTGTCACAAGGGCAGTTGTTGTTCCCTAGAACTGACTCAAGTGATCTTGGATTTCCTCCCTGACAACACACACCATGCTGACAGGCCTGGTGCTGGGCTCACACAGGCCGCAGCACGGCAGGAGACAGGAGTCCTTCCCAGCAGCCTTTGCCTCGGCCTCCTCATTTCTCTCTACTACCAGGTCCTGGTGGTCTAGTCATGCTGATCTGCCAATGCTCCTTCACTCTCCAGGCTGCTACCTACCCCTGGACCTTTCCATGTTCTGTTCTCAGGAATGCTTTACCCTTAGGAACACCTCCATCTTTCTCTCCTCAGATTTCTCTTCTACAGTTTTCTACACGGAAGCACTTTTTAAATTCACTTTCCACCACGAGTCCCACTATATTTTTTGCTATAGTTCATGCACAACTTAGAGCAAGCTATTTCACATTCGCTGGACTGAATACAGAATGGTGGAATCACCATTAAACTGAAAGTTCGCACCATTAAATGGAGTGAGATATGATGTCCACCTTTTGATAAGATAGATAGATGTATTAGTTAGGGTTCTTTAGAGAAACAGAACTGGTAGTGTGTGTGTGTGTGTGTGTGTGTGTGTGTGTGTGTGTGTGTGTGTGTGTAATTTATTTGGATGGTTTATGGGCTGTGGTCTAGCTAGTCAAACCATGGTGTCTACTAATGGAAAATCCAGTAGTTGTGCAGTCCACAAGGCTCAGTATATGTCAGAATCCTGAAGAAGTAGACTCTAATGCCAGCGAAGGAATGAACTTGTCAGCAAGAGGGAGGGGAAGCAGGTAAAGAGAGAAAGCCACCTTCTTCCATAGCCTTCATATAGGCTGCTATTAGAAGGTGTGGCCCAGATTTAAGGTGGATCATTCCACCTCAGAATATGCAGTTTTATGGTAGGTCCTTCCACCTTAAATGAACCAATCAGGAAAGGTCTCCCACAGGTGTACCCAGCCACTTGGGTTTTAGCGTATTGCATTTGAAGTCTCCATCACAGTAGATAATCCACAACACACTGTTCAATGAGTGAATGAAAAGTCTAAAGAAACATGCCGTAAGACACAGTAAGGTGCTAGGTGAGCTCAGAAAGTAATTTTTTTTTTTTGCTTTGCTTTGCTTCTTTGCTTTTTGAGACAGAGTTTTCGTGTGTAACCCAGACTGTTTAGGAACTCGATCCTAGACCAAACTAGATCCGGAGATCTCACAGAGATCCAGGAACTCACAGAGACCCACTTGCCTCTACCTCCCAGTGCTGGGATTAAAGGTGTGCATCACCACTGCCTGGGTCAGGAAGTATTTATATACTACCCTGGGCTCATTTGTTTCTGCTCATCTCTGCAGTATTCTCCTGGTTGTTCAGGCAGCTGTAGCTTCTCACAGGGAAATAGGGTACTATTGACTTGCTTACTCCAGTGACGTCTGCATTGGATGTATCATTCGATACCATTATCATCTCAAGAGCCTTTCAAAATGGAACTAACCATTTATTGAGTGTCCAACTCTGGTTGAAGCTGTGGCCATTCATTTGCCAGGGACACCCATAGCTGCTTTGCTAAGAGCTCTATGCATGGCTCTCTGGCACATTGGCAACCCTTGAATGTGACAGGGCCATTAAAACAGGAAGGTCCAGCAAACCTTTAAAAATAATATATGTGTTTCAGATTTCAGATCTAAACCGTGTCTTCATGATTTCACAAGGGGAAAGGCCAGTGATGAAATGAAGGAGGCTTCTACATGGAGATAAAACCAAGCAGGTCTTTGGGACAAGGATAAGGAGACCTCTCTCTGAACACAGGTGATCTTTGAGCTGACCATGATTGAGTCACATAGAAGGGAATTTGGGACATAGGGTGAGGCTGAGAAAATCTATGCAAAGGCAGGCAGAGATGTTTGGTGGTAGGACTCAGTTGGGTTTCTGCCCATACTGATCCCCATCACAATTTTTGAATTTCCATCACTTGAAACATCCAATTCTTGAACTGTGAAGAGTGACCACCCCCATGACTCTCAAATACAAATTATCTGAATAATGGATTCAGTTCTGAGGTAAAACCCTTTTACTTGTCTGTTTAGAATGTACCATAGATTATCCATCTGACATGTAAATAGGCAGGTGGTGGTGCAGTGTGACTTGTGACTTTCTAGTTTTTATTGAAGCATCTGTGTGCACATGTGTGTATTTGTGTTTGCATGTACGCGATGTACGTCTTAACCTCATCTGTTAATCTTGGTCGCATATAACGTAGGATCACTAGCCTTATTAGCCCTGAGAGCTGTATAGTCCTGCAGCTGGGGAGCAGCTAGCTATGGAGGAGGCCACAGAGCCCAGCAGTGAGTGCTAAGATCTGGGATTTGATAGCCCGAGGACAGGGTTTGCATTTCCATTGGTCAGGGCGTGGGTTTGGCACGTCACGTCACCTTTCTGAATGTCAGTTTGCTACTCTTACCTTTGGAGGAATCACAAAATTGTCCGTCAGGCTTGGTCATGGAGACCCATAATCCCAGCTACATAAGATACTGAAGCAGGGAAATCAGAATTTGCATAATAATACTCTGTAAACAAAGAATCAAACAAACTAGGCTGACCCAAGAAGATTGCATCAAATCGAAGGCTAGCTTGAGCTAAATAGAATGTTCCTATACATAGCCAGGTTCTTTATATAGTCAGACCCTGTCTAAAAAAATGCATATAAAAAGTTTTAAAAAACCCAAACAATTGCTCTGAGAAGATAGCAAATCTAAGAATGTGCACCAGTTCCAGCATTAAAATTATTGAGGTCATTCTGCTGTGAAAATAATTTCCTAGAAGTTCAAATAAGATTCATATTGTGAAGAGAAAGATTAGGTTTTTTTCCTCATATAACATCAGTACAGTAAGTAACCCAAACTGGGTCACTGCTGACTGACAGGGAACTGAAATGAACATTTGAAGTACAGACTCACCATAAATCTAAATTACTGAGACCAAGACAGATCTTTGTTGTTGTTGTTTTGAGAGAGAATTTCTCTTGTACCCCTGGCTGTCCTGGAACTTACACTGTAGACCAGGCTGGCTCCAAACTCACAGAGATCTACCTGCCTCTGCCTCCCAAGTGCTAGAATCGAAGGAATATGCCACCACTGCCAGGCACACTTTCTTTTCTCCTTCATTTATTATTCTTTCTTTCTTTTTGCTATCTTGCTCTTGCTCTTTGGGACATATTTATTTTATTTTATTTTCATGTTTTTAAACAGTATCCTTGGAGTGGAAGTGATTATGTAGGTCAGGCTGGCCTTGAACTCACAATAATCTCCCTACTTCTGCAGTCACAGTGCTAGACCCAAAAGTGTGCTACATTGTACCCAGCAAAGGATTCTTCTTTTCCCCTCTTAATAATTCTTATAATCTCCTCAAAAAAAAAAAAAAGAATCAGGAAACGATTGTACACAAAGAAGACTCCAAAGGTCTTGGGCAAACTTGACTGTAAGGGACTGATTGGTTGACTATCTCCTTGGAAACCCTACCTTGAAATATCTGCATGTAGGAAGCTGAACGATGCTATTTTTGCTATGAGAAGCATGGAAAATAGTTTTGGAGTCTGAAAAAGACAAGACTTCTTGTGAGGGAGGGGAGATATAATCCACTAAAAAAACAAATCCGACTACATATGTATTGTATAGGAAGTGTTCTACCCATCCAGGATTAGAGACTAAGGCAGTGTCCCACAGCTGAGTGGGGAGACGATGGTCACAGTGCACCCGTAACTTGCTCAACTAGTCACCCCTTGATGTCTGGTGCCCTCGCTAGTCTTGAGAGCTGGCATGTCCGCTTTCTGGTCTGCATTCACTCACAGTACCCCTAGTGACTGGGTGCCTCTTCCGTGTCAGAATCCTACTCGCCACATCACCTGGGGAGTCTGCTTGAATGGCACCATGGTTACTTTTAAAAGTCAGCTTGCCACAATGTGGAATCAAGTGAATGGAGAGCCAAGTTAAGGAATTAGCTTAATTAAATTAGGCTGTGAGGCACTGTCTTGATTGTTAGTTAATGTAAGAAGACTTACCCCATCGTGGGTGACACCATTCCCTAGGTAGAAGGGTCCTGAACTGCACAGGACAGAAAAGAGCCAGAGGAAAGCAAACATGCAAGAAGGCAGCATGGGCATCTTTACTTCGCTCTTGAAGGCAGATGTTATGCGACTGTAGCAGCTTTGCATGCCTGTCTTGACTTCCTTGCAGTGATGGACTGAAACCGGAATGGCAAGCCCCACAGACCCTTTCCACCCCGAAGTTACTTTTTCGATAATGTATTTGTCAGTGCAACAGAAATGAAACTAGACCAAGTCCTTTCCATGGATGTTAACCCACAGGGGTTGCTTAATGCAGGCTCAGAAAGCACCCACTGTATCTTTAAGAAATAGTTTACTTGTGAATCAGTAAATGTACTAGACAAAGCAGCCATTACTTATGCATTCTTGCATACCCGGCAAGGTGAAAATAATAGAATAAACATCATACACTTCATTATGATATCGGTTTACACTTCCAGGGTATACAAAAAGAGGCCATTTCATCAAGCTAATTGCCTGAAAGTAAAAGAGAGAGAACTTTGGCTATTAGTCTATTATGGAGCTTTTTTCTTAATCACAAATAGGGGCCGTGTGTCCCTGGGGGGATGTGTATTCTAATTTACAATTGAACTACAGATCAGAGCAATCAATCTTGGGCAGCACTTTCACTGTGTAATTGCTGCAACATAACAAATAAAAAAAAAGCCAAAGAAAGAAAAGAAGAAGGAGAAGAAGAAGGCCGAAGCTCAGCTTCTGCTTGAGGTAGAGACATTTCCAGGCACTAGTTCAGGGCGGGGAGGGGGAGAGCTGCCATGGCCATGAATATGCAATGAGGGCTCATTAGCGGCCTAGTGTTGCCATGACGAATGGCATTATCCCCGGCCTGGTGCTGCCTAAACATGAATTTTATAAGGACCCATTTATCATGACTTGTCATGGGCTTCTGTACAGTGCTTTCTCCAGCTCACACACCTTTCCCTATTATGGCACTAGAAATCTTTCCTTACTATTATTGTTTCCTTTTGTATTGATTCCTGGTGCTTTGAAGCAAGTGTTCAAATATAGTAACATACTAATGAGAGATTTGTGACTTCAAAGTTGGGAATATAAAACTTGATTATTCCATCTTCATGTAGTTGGAGCATAGAGAAAAAACTTGGGCTAAACTTTGAAAGGAATTTCCCAATATATGAGCTTTTTCTGTAAAAAGCAAAACAAAACAAAACCCAAAACCAAAACAAAACAAAGCGATAAAAGAACCCCAAATGTTTTTACTGCAACAGTTCCACACAACAGACTTTTAAATTCTAAAATGCACTCAGTTATATCACTTTTGTTTATTTCTTTTGCTGCGGCAAAAGATATAGAACCTTTCATATCTTAAAGGTATGACTCAAGAGTTTTGAAAACTTTTTCAAAAATTTTGGAACAAAGATTATGACAACAAAGTTTAAGATTAAAATGTATAGCAGAGTTCATAGCATTTTTAGAAGCATCTAAGTTTCTTTCTCACACAGAGACATTTTTCTATAGCGGAGAGAAAGGCCGGCCAAAAGCTTGGTCACTGATGACAACTTGGTAATAGCAAAATATAAACAAAATGCAGTCTCCCATGGCAAACCCCAAGAGGTTGAGTGGGCTGCCCTGAAGTCACACAACTGCTTCATACAGTGACTTGAGTTTTTAACCTAAGGAGGAAAGCTGGGAGGGAGAAGAGTGTGTGAGGCCATCAAATGAAGGCCACCAGTTGGCCAAGAACATGGTCCCAGGCTGGCAGAACGCCCTCCTGTGATCAGAGACAAAGTGGGTGCTGTAGTCAGTCTATTTAGTCACCAGAGATGAGGAAGGTGTAAGAATTAGCTCCTGGGGTCAGCAAGGATGGAGAGACTCAGGTGAGCTCAAGTCTGGCACTGTTTTGCCCAGCCTGTGATTGCAGCCATTGTTCTATCTAATTCACGTGCACTAAATAGTTGTGCAGGTCTTTTCAGTGTCACTTTCTCTCCTGTGCTGCCTTAGATTCTGTATTATTAGCAAATAATTTTTTATGCTATGATAGCATTCATGTAATTATGCAAGACAGACCATAAACAATTTTATCAATGTAATTTCTTATTGATAAAGTATCTCGGCCATTCAGCATTCTTTCATAAGATTCTTGAGTCAGCTTGAAGCAGGCCCATTATTTCCTTCTCCTTTGGGTGCTGTGCGTCAAACCTGGATTTTCAAGTGTGTCAGGTAAGTGCTTCAGCACTCAGTTTGATCATCTTGATTTCCATCGCACAGATGAGAAACAGCCAGATTTAGATGTAAAACGAATAAGTCAAGGTCACAGAGGAAATGTAAATGTGGGGTCCATCACCAAATCTGTAGATTCTTAAGTGGGTACTTTTTGGTACCTAGAGTTACAGAGCAGAAATCATTCTTTATGTGTCAAGAGCAGCTGTCCCTCATAAGCTGTACCTACATGGGACTGTTTTCAGCCACTTCGCCACCCCTTCCTGATACAAAAGTCTGTGAATTCCTGTTTCTTCTGTAAAAGTTCGGCAATTGCATATAATGGGTACTTTATACAATCACTTATCATATTTACTACAATGTGAATGCTAGATAAATTGTTGTTATACTCTATTGTTTAGGGACAAATGACAAGAAGAAACATTCACTACACTTTCAATACAGAGATTTTCTTTTCAGATATTTTTCTATCCATACTTTGATGAATCTTCAGATACAGAACACATAGATATGTAGGGCCAAGGGAAAGTATGTGGGATCTAATAACTAGTAAGTCAGAAAAGGAGCCCATTATAAAGATGACCATAATCTACACTTAAGATCTTTTTGGTTCTCCAAAGCTACTTCCTAGATTACAAATTGGCCCAGGCATTCCAATTAAAATTATCATTCCTATCATGTACACTGGATTGTCTTCTAAAAAGGCAACTGGAGAGCTGGCTCAGTAGTTGAGAGTGCTTTTTGCTCTCGCGGAGGACATGTTTGGTTCTCAGCACCATGTGATCATTCACAACCATCTGTAATTCTATTTCTGGAGAATCTAATGCCTTCTTCTGATCTCCACGGGCACTAGGCATGCATGCAGTACACGCACATACAAGCAGGTAAAACACTCATATTGACAAAATAAAGCAGATGAAAATAAAAATAAATATGCAACGTTTCAGTGTGGAGACTGGTGCCTTCTGGTCAGTCCCTTTATGCTGTAAGTCTACTGGATATTGCATTTTTGTTTCTAAAGAAGACATCCCTGCCCCATTAGCTGGGGCCTTAGTGGGCAAGGTGCTTATCTTGTAAGGGTGAGGATTTGAATCTAGATCCCCAGAACCCATGTAAAGCTGGCTATATGGTATTGCATGTCTATAATTCTAGGGCTTTCACTCTGAGACGGGAGGCTGAGATATGGAACCCACAGAAGCTCAATGGCTAGGTGGCCTGGCACCCAGAGAGATAAACAAGAGACTGTTTTCAATAAGGTGGCTCTCTGACCTCTCTACGTATGTCATGACACACACATAACCACATTTACACACATAAACATTCACACACATGAGAGACTGAAAAAAAGATAGCCTTGGGTTTTCTCCACGAATGAATTCAAGAAAGTGTTTGGAGATAACTTTGTGAAGAAGGAATTCAAATATTAACAAATGATATTTTTTAAAAGATTTGGTTATGACAGAACAGATTAAGACTGTGTCTAATTGACACCAAACATCTGGATAAAGAAGAAAAAAATAGTGTAAAACAACCTTGCTGTTTTGTTTACTTGACATTTTACATCTGGATCTAACAAACATCTGGATTTTAACTCTTTTTCTCCCCAATTGGAGAATGCAGTATGTGAACTGAAAAGTGAAAGAGCAGGTTTCCTATCAATATTAGTGAATTTAATGATGAAATTATCAAATTCAATTAGTCTACTACTACTTAGTTTACATAACATATCATGCAATGAATAAAATCTTCTCACAGGCAAATAAATACAGGAATTTTCAGTCACTCAATTTAAGACTAAACTTTGGCCAGATGTGGTGGGGCACACCTTTAACCCTATGGCCCATGAAGCAGAGGCAGGTGGATCTCTGTGAGTTTGAAGCCAGCCTGGTCGGCAGAGTGAGTTCCAGGACATCCAGAGCTACATAGTCAGAACATGTCTCAAGATAACAATAATAACAAAGAATAAAATTTGACCTAAAACATATTTAAATCTTGATCATAGCTTACTGACTTCAGCTTCTGTGGGCAAAATCTTTGAAGTCAGCCATTGTTTTTCTTCCAGGGAAAGCTTCTTTGTGTATTACAAGGTTCCGTTAATGCGCGATGTGTTTTGACAAAAGTGAAATTTAGCAAACTCTTTAGTAACATATGAAATACATCTAGTAATAGATGTCCCGTTGCCAAATGAATTATCTAAGCTGATAAAATCAGCATAAGCCCACTTTCTGAGCTGCCTTCTGACAGGCCTGAGGCTGAACCAACTGAACTTCAGAGCCGGGATCTATGAACTGTACGCCATGGAACGGCCCGGAGCTTTCTGTGTGCGAGTGTGCATGGAACAAGCCGACGTGAAAAAGCTACCCGAACTATCGGACATTTCCTCTCTTGCTTGTTCTCAAGTCAATCAGTTATAATGAAAATGGGCTGCCTGTTTTTTATAGTCTCGACTTCTCAAAATGATTAGTGCTTCCTTGAGATATTCCACTAACTGGCCACACAGTCCAGACTGAAAAAGCTGAAATTCAAGAGTATATGAAAAAAAAAAAAAAACCAGAAGGTTGTTGCAATATAAATGCCTTCAAAAGATCCAATTTGATTTCTAAAAGTGATCCTGCAGATGTGAAAATTAAAGGCATGCAGAAACAAGATCGGGTTAATGACAGTGTAGGTTAAGAAGCATTTAAAGGTTTTAGGAGCCTTGCGCTGAATTCGCTTTCCATTTAGCTGCTAGTTTCATGCGATTGGGACCACAACTGGAGAGAATTGCATGCTGGATTTTATGGGCAGTTATTTCCTTGATCAAATTGCCCTATTCTTCCCCAACATATTTCTGAAGTGAGTTGCTATTTCTCTCTGTAGATTTTTCAATCCCAGCAATCATTAGCAAGATCTCAGATTTTTAGGAAAATAAGTCTTTCCACTCGGTTTGCCTTAACCATTTCATTATTGAGCTGATTCGCACATTCCCCGCAAATGGTACATTTATTCTCACCTAGAAAAGAAAAACTTCCCATTGATTCTAATGATGTCTTCAGTCATTAATGAGTTAATAAAGAAAAAAAAACTCAAAATCATCTGGGCTAGATAAGGGGGAGAAAAGAAAGTATTGTTCAGGGCCAGGCTTTTGGGACTGCCCTCCCAGATGTCATGGGTCAGTCATGTCAAGAATGTGTGCGTCCAATCATCTGCTGATTTTTATCAGCAGGCCTTCTAGCAGGAGCTGACAAGGGCCAGTTTGGAAGTCCTGATGAATAAACAATGACTTTTTGGATTGTTGAGGGCTGTGTAATAGAGCGAAGGGTTTATGTATACTCAACCACGATGACACTAGCAATCAATATGCCAATTACCAGACAAGTTATTGGAGGAGGCACTCACGTGTCTTCAGCCTCCCAAGGCTTTGAAGGGGCCCCTAGAAGGGAGAGTCCCTATTCTCCCAGACAGGCAGCGGCCCAAGCCTTGGAGTTCAGACCTGAATGATCTTAGTCATTCCAGGAGTTGATTGAAAAGCCACGTGATTGCATGACCTTTGTAGAGATTCTATCTGTGTATGTGTGGGTTCTGGGGGTTGGGCTAGGTGTTTATTTTATTTTGTTTTATTTTATTTGTGTGCAGTATATATATTTGCATGTGCACTCATGCTTGTGTGTGGTAGCCAGTGGTTGATGCTACATGTCTTCCTCTATGGCCTTCCACCTTATTTTTTTGAGACAGAGTTCTCATGGAATCTGGAATCATGGATCTACCTTTACAGCTAGATTGACTAGCTAGCACTCTCTGGGGATCCACCCCTTCCCGCCTTCCACTCCTTTTTCCAAGTGCTAAGGTTCTAGATGTATAATACCATACCAGGCTTTTATGTGGGTTCTGAACATCAAAACTCAGGTCCTCGTGTGTTCGAAGCAAGAAAATTATCAATTGAGCCATTTCCCCAGTCCTGGGATTAGGTGTGGTAATGATGACCCTGAGGGTAATGAACTGTTGTTACATAGTTCATCTTCTCAGGGTTGTCCCCTGACCAGGAATGAGAGTGTCACTTGAGAACTTACTAGAAATGCAGGTTCTCAGTTACTTCTCTAAATCTACTGAAATAGCCATTTCTATATACTTGATATTTTGAGATCTAAGGCTCTAGAATACATGTCTGCATCCTACACATAGCTCTGTCATCAGTCATTCCTGAAGTCCCCCAAAGATGGGCAGTTTGTTACTTGTGCTAATTAGTATGCTGATATTTGCAAATGATTTACTTAAAAAATTTAGAGCAGATCCAAGATTACCCTCAAAGTCACCAGTGTCGCTCTCTGTAAATGGCTATAAGTTTTTGTTCTTTCAGAGGGGAGCTGAGACATCACAGGTGGACCTGGACCTCCCTGCTATGATGCTAATGATGCCCTTGAACTTCTGACCCTTCTACCTCTACCTTTTAACTACTGGGGTTTATAGACGTGTTCTATCACATCCATTTGATGGTGATCTAGGGATGACACCCAGGGCCTCAGACCTCTGAAGCAAGCATCCTACCAACCTAACTACATCCCCAGCAGCTACGCTTTCCTCAACAAGCCTGATGTTTGAATGACCTCGATTTCAGAAAGGGAAGAAGAGATTTTGTCTATTATTTGAAGTAGAGAAAGTGAGTGATTTTGTAAATCATTTTTTAAACATCTGTTTAGTGTGTGTGTGTGTGTGTGTTTCCTCAACAAGCCTGATGTTTGAATGACCTCGATTTCAGAAAGGGAAGAAGAGATTTTGTCTATTATTTGAAGTAGAGAAAGTGAGTGATTTTGTAAATCATTTTTTAAACATCTGTTTAGTGTGTGTGGATGTATGTGTATGTGTGTGTATACGCATGTGTGTGTATGTGTATGTGTATATGCGTGTGTGTATGTGTGTGTGTGTGGTTTGCATGCTGTGTGCCATGGTGTACTTGTGGAGGTCAGAGGATACCCTTTGGGAATCAGCTCCCCTCTTCTACCAGGTAGGCTTCAGGGATTGAACTGTTAGTCTTGGTGGCAGTTACCTTTACCTGCTGAACCATTTCACTGATGACATTAATAACCTTAATGAAAAGGAAGTAGTAGGGAAAAAAAATCAACAGATGTAAAGTATTTACTTGATGTAAATCTAATGTTCATTTGGGCACTCAGTGCTGTATTTGAAGGGCTCAGGCTTTTGTGTAGTAGAGTACAGTCTACTGTTTCCATTTTAGTAGCTACAGAACACACAGAATGCCTTAGCCAGGAGCTCAGAGTCAGCCTGTCCTCAGAAGAAGGGGGTGACAATCACCTACTTGTTGACTCTTTGTATTTTGATCAAGAATTTTTATGAACGGGAGCTCAGAGTGTTCTAAACTGTCACAAAAAGTGGACGAGTGTCTCTCGTGTGCCATAGGCATCAATGTCCTGCAGAGGACATTTCAAAGCACAGATGGTTTGGGCACAAGCGACATTACAAAAATTAAAAAATGTCTGGGTCAAAGTGACTTAAACAGGGCTGTCTTCACACAGCAGGTTTTTCAAGCCTTGAACACATCACTATGTACCTTCTACTGAGGAGGTGGCAGCCACTGGATTTGGTCATCAAAACCCCCTTTAAAAAAGAGAAGCCTGTAAGATTAATATGCCAGGATCAACTTTCCAGCATCATGGGTTCAAATCCTTAAGATGGTAAGTATCCGTGAGCAGAAGCTCAGCCTGAGTGCTGTACAGAAAGGAACATCAGTATGATAATTCACTAAACCCTCTGCTTATGACATCAGGATTACTTAGGTGGTGGCTTTATGCCAACAAGAAGGGTCATGTAACCATCACCAAAGAGTTAAATAAGTTGTCCAGCTGTTGATGGTCTGCTTAAATCATCCCTGAATTGTTGGCATATTTCCCAGAATAGGTGCTTGTTTAAAAAGAAAGAAGAAAAGAGAGAGAAAGAAAGTGGAAGGGAAGAAGGAAGGAAGGAAGGGAGGGAGGAAGGGAGGGAGGGAGGGAGGNAGGAAGGGAGGGAGGGAGGGAGGGAGGGAGGAAGGAAGGAAGGAAGGAAGGAAGAAAGAAAGAAAGAAAGAAAGAAAGAAAGAAAGAAAGAAAGAAAGAAAGAAAGAAAGGAAATTGTGGTGTGTTTTCTCCCATTTGAGGACCCGAGATTGCATATAGATACATAAAATCATATATACATATATGGCATGAGAGTAAAATGAGGGGCTGAGAAAGCAGCTCGGTTAGTAATATCCTTTCCTTGACAGCAGGAGGACATGAGTTCAATCCCCAGAAGCTTCATTAAAAAAAATCTGGGTATGTGGCAGATGCTTTCCTCCCAGACCTGGGAAGGTGGAGACAGAAGGATCCCTGGACTTGCTCACCAGCCAGCCTAGCCTACTTGACAAATTCCAGGTAAGTGAGATACTGTCTCAGATACAAACAACAAACTAAACACATTCCCTAGGAAGGTGCCTGAGCAGTGACACTTGAGGTTGTTCTATGATCACCCCCTCCACACATGCATGCATACATGTTGTACTCCACTGCAGAAACATGTGCGAGTACACATACACACATCCTATGAAGAAGAATTTAAATCATCTAGGGAGATAAAGGGAATTAATGGAAAGGGGAGAGGAGGGGAAGAGTATGAGAAAATACACTCGGAGTACGATATACTTGAAATTTTCCTTCTCTGTAGTACCATATGCAATGAGTAGATGCCAAATAAAAGCAAGAAATAAGCAAATGGGCATCACTAGAAGATCACTACATGACAGATCATTGAATGTGCCTAGAAACCTCAGGCTAAGCAGTCTTGTCTCAGTCTGGGCCTGGTGATAAAAAGCTTCTGCCTATTTGTTCTACTGACGATTCCTGCCTCGCTGGGCTCTGACCTGCCCTAGCTATGGTGGCCATCCTTGCCCTTATTCTGACTGTTTCTGAATGTGGTAGGAGTTGGGCTTTCCCCACAGACACCAGACCAGTAAGGGTTTTACCCACATCACTGGTTGTAAACCTCCTTGTCTTGAAATTATTGCCAGAGCTGTGCATTAATGCCAAATGTTAATTCTTGCTTAGGACATGACGTCCTATAAATGTTATGAAAGAATATCATTTTTCCTGTAGAAGGGAAGGTATTTTCCAGGCCATGTTACAAAAGGTTAGCTTTCCAAGCCACATCTGCAGGTCACCTGCTTGCCTGTAAACTGCTTCTAGGCTAACCCCCTGCCCCCAGTGTTATATAATCCTTAGAAGGAATTCTCACGTGGAAGAAAGAATGGAACAGAATTGACATTTGAAAGATGTGTAAAGATTAAAACCAAAACAAAACCCACAAATAAACCAATCCCTGCCACCCCTGCTAATACTTGTCATCTTCTCTACATGGTCCTCCAAGTGTGTTCAGGATGCCTACACCCTAGGATTCTCCCTTCGGAACTAAAAATAATGGACCAGACCGAGCTTTTGGGAGGTCTCAACGGCTTTGTTTCATCTCCTTTGTAAATATATCCCTGTTGACGCCACATGTGCTTCCCAGCTTTCGAAGCGCAGGCATCTGTACGGGGAGTATTGCTCTACCCTAAGCGAAAAAGAAGAAGTTGAGCAGCCCGGGCTGAAGTCTACCCAGCTAGGCCTGGTTTGTTATGTTGTTGAATATTTCTCCCCTTTATAGTCTTTGAAATGTTTTGAATTAAAATAGCTTACTCAAGGTCACTGAAGGCATATGGTCCTGCTCAAAACTTTAAACAAAACATTAGTTTTTACAACCTTTTGTAATTTGGAATTGTATACAACATGGTCATATGCGGAGTTTCTGTAATCTTTTCAGTGGGTGATAGAAATATGAGAAGCAAATTTATAAGCCATTTAGTGAAGCATTTAATCAATTTCATGCATAGGAAACAACTCTGATGCCTTGGCTTTATCAATCTTTCTCTCCAGCAGAACAGCTAGCCCCCTCCATCTCCAAACACAGCCTGGGTTGGGCAGGGGGGATGGGTGGAGACCAAGGAGGAACCTTTTCCTGTGGCAGAATGGAAATGTCAGGGCTTCTGAAGCTGGCCTGACGCACTTAGCAGCGTCTCAAAACCTTCTGGAGGCTCTTAATGTATTTTAAACGGGGAGCTGGAATCTGGTGTTCCGGGGACGTTTTCAAGGCCTTTTGCTGCAAAGTTATTCATTAAACACCCTTTCGCAGAGTGACTCTCACATGCTCAGCTATGTAGCATGGACTCAGATCTGGGCTCCAAGAAATATTTTTACAAACCCGTTTCTGTAGCTATTGCTTTCAAATGCATGGGGGGCGGGGGGAAGGACCCTGACTTAAAATGTAGCTTCTGAATCGAGGAGTCAAAACTCTAGTTCCAGAGTAGCTGAAACCTCCCCAGGCACCGGGCTCCTGCAAGGTCACCTTAGGGCTTTGCAGAACTTTCTATCGTTTTGGGTTTGTGTTCTAGAGGCACCTCTGACTGGCTTAAAGGACGAATTCTACTTTTGGACAACATAATGGGTTAGTATTTTGCTTGCTGTGCTGTGCTGGATCCCCCTTATGAGGCTTTACGTCAAATACTAGCACGTTCTTCAGTGATGACATCCTCAGGGAGCAGGTGATTTCGCTGTTCACCATTATCTACTCTATTGAATTAACTTAGATCCACCCTGCCCTCTAACACTGCATCTAACACAGAGGGGTATCATTTCCCTTTCTTCCTCTCTCTCCTTCCTTCCTCTCTTCCTCCACCTCTCCCCTCCCTCTTTCTTCCTTCCTTCCTTTCCCTCCCTTCCTTCCTTCCTTCCTTCCTTCCTTCCTTCCTTCCTTCCTTCCTTCTTTCTTTCTTTCTTTCTTTCTTAGATAGGGTCTCTACCTAATACTGGTTGTCCTGAAACTTTCTGTGAAGACCAAAATGACTTTAAACTCACAGAAGTCAACCTGCATCTGTTTCCCGAGTGCTGGGACTAAAGGTGTGCATCATTATGCCTGGCCATCATTTGTAAAGAAGAATGATTTTCTGCTACTGACTCTGAAGCCTTGTAAAATACTTCTGTGAAAAATTTCAATTGAGATGCCTTTGCTCTGTTTTTAAGTGAGCTCCATTCTTGGGTCTCCTGTAGCCTGTTAATGTCTCATACTCCTGGAAACTGACATATTCAAGGATTTCCCCACCTTGCCAATTCAGTAACATGCAAGCACACACACACACACACACACACACACACACACACAGAGAATCGCCATGCCATTTGAGTTGCAGATGTCCCATGATTATAATAAACTGAGTTGCCTTAGCAATCTTGTGTAAAGATGGTGTCTTTCATGGGGACTGGAGGTCAGGAAATTAGAGCTCTCTTTGGCCAATCTGCTGACTGTCTGTCTGTCTATCTATCTATCTATCTATCTATCTATCTATCTATCTATCTATCTATCAAACTATCTATCTACTATCTTTCACCTATTACCTACCTACTTATCTATAATCTACTATTGATAAAACTGTCTATCATGTCTTTCATCTATCGGTCACTATCCGTCTATTAATCAATTATCTACTATCTATTGTCATTCAACCTTTAACCTCTGGTCTTAACTAGCACCTTGTTGATATTTTTTTCTAATCAATCAATTTGGAGAAAAGTTTTCTATGGTATAAAATCTTAGAAGTGAAGAGATAATAATTAACATTTTTATTGAAAAGTTTTTCATTTTACATACCAACCACAGTTCCCCCTCCTTCCCCTCCTCTTGTTCCCTCCCTCCACCTATCCTCTCCTCAGAAAGGGTAAGGTCTCCCATGGGGAGTCAATAAAGTCTGGCATGTCAAGCTGAGGCAGAACCAAGCCCCTCCATTCTGTATG
>JAQHUG010000073.1:3659028-3671851 GCA_028555095.1 Dicrostonyx torquatus
TTGCTCTCAGTGTCTGTGCTACTGGTGTTATGTTCAGGAAGTGGTCTCCTGTGCCAATGAGTTCAAGGCTACTTCATACTTTTTCTTCTGTCAGGGTTAGCGAGACTGGATTTATGCTGAGGTCTTTGATCCACTTGGAATTGAGTTTTGTACATGGTGATAGACATGGGTCTATTTGCATTTTCTACATATCAACATCAAATTATGCCAGCACCATTTGTTGAAGATGCTTTCTTTTTTCCATTGTACAATTTTTGGCTTCTTTGTCAAAAGTGATAACCAACATTTTAAGAACTAAGGAATTTAAATCTCAAATTATATTTGAAGGGCAAAACAATTGTCTTATCTTTATTCACCTCCTTAACATAAAGGTGATAGAGGATAGAACTGAGGTCTTTGACTTTACTTCCAATTCCAGTGGCTCTTCCAACCCAAGGATATGACCCATCTACAGTGTGTATCTTGACAGTCCTTTATCCCTCCAGGAGAATTTAGAGAACAAGTGCTATATCATATCACTGTGCAGTTGATACTTCCTTCACTGATGTCTTGGTGATCTCACCTTGTTAGTAGAAGCAGATGTGCTCCTCTCTACCTACTTCATGTTAGTTGAGGATGAGTCCGTTGTTCTCATACTGTGTGTTCCCAAGATTCCCCCACCTTTGGGCTATTACAAAAGCACATTCATGAACATTTATATAGGGTATTTGTTGAGTTTTCTCATACATGAGTATGTGTCATACACACTAGCCTATTCATCATGAGTACTCCAAGTGAAGTTACTTGGTTGTAAGTACACAATGCTATGTTTTACAACTTATTCAACTACTCAGAAGTTGTCTTATTAAATGCAAGTCTTCCCATACTCACATGCATCTTCAGCTCCATTTAACTAACAAGCCAGTTTAGCCTCTCCTCCTCTGTTGATAGCCTCTCTAAGAAGGTAGAGACAATAGTCAGTACCTTATGTATTGGGTTTTTACATCTTCTTGAACAAGCTGGGGATAGGAGCCTGACTAATTGCAAGGATGCAGCCAGATGCTCAAAAATTGGGTTGTCTTAGATCACATTCTGAGATTAGGGGCAAGGTTTAGTAAAAGCAAACAAGCAAAATATAGCCATCTTTTCTTAGCATGTACTGTTGACATTATTGACTCATGTCTCATCCAATCATGCCATAGGTGCCAGAATTAAAAAAGAACTGATATTCCTCGTATTGAGTGAGGTAACCTAGACCCAGAAAGACAAATATATGTACTCATTCATAAGTGACTTTTAGACATAAAGCAAAGAAAAATCAGCCTACAATTCACAATCCCAGAAAACCTAGACAACAAAGAGGACCCTAAGAGAGACATACATGGAACTAAACTACATGGGAAGTAGAAAAAGAGAAGATCTCCTGAGTAAATTGGGAGCATGGGGACCATGGGAAAGGGCAGAAGGGGAGGGGAAAGGAAGAGAGGGGAGCAGAGAAAAATATAGAGCTCAATAAAAATAATAAAAGAAACTGCTGTTTGTTCCCTCTAGTTTATACCTAGACCTAGGTATTCATATTTACCCCTCCTGTCTCTATTTTAGACAGGGCTCACTTTGTTTGCCATGCTGGCCTCAAGCTCATATCTTCCTGCCTCTTTCTGACAAATGCTAAAATTGTCTTCTCCTCTCCTCTCCTATCCCCTTTCTTACCCTCCCTGTCTACCTTCTATTCCTTTTCATGCTAAGAATTGAACCCAGGTCTCATGCATACTACCATTTAGCTCTGCTTTAGTGTCGTTATTATTTTGATGATGAGAGTCTAGTGATAAAGTATGATTTGGTGAGGATTTAGGGCTCAGGAAGATTTTCCTGGGAACTACTGTGAAGAACAATTTTGTGTCTCAGTCACCTTGTGCACAACTTCTGTCCCCACCCCACTCTCCCTTCAAATCCATCATAGCTACCATTCTGGAAGTTCCGTATTTACTGTGCTACTCCAGGCTCTCTCTTCCGTCATCTTACCCTGCCCAGCCTTCACTGAACCCAGCACTCATTTTGATTTGCTGTTGTTTAAAATTTCTGTTTCTTACCCTGACTATTTGAACTGCCATTTAGGATCCTCTAGGATTTCTTCCCAAATCAACTTTTACAACTTATTTTCTCCCTTTCCTCCTGTTTTTTTTTTTTTTTTATTTTCCTTTAGCAACATTGAATGGTTTTGTTTCTCTCTTTGTCAATCCAGAACAACCCGTACCTTCTAAGTCTGGCTACCCCATGAGGCTTCTATTGTCTTTCTCATGCTCTGCAAAATCAATGAGACCTTCACTGGGCTGGTAGTAGCACGAGGCAGAACAGGGTACAGGCTACAGCAGATAGCTGTTGAGGTGCTCATAATGGAAACCGTTGGTGTAAGTACAGTCTAGGGAAAGGTTAAGGAGACTCTAACTGCTGGGTGTGTTTTCACGTCTGCAGGCTGAAGCAGATTGTGTGAGTGCAATCCACCAACTGCTGTACTAATGTGTTAGGCGGTGGTTACGTCCTGTTCTGCTCCAGTGAGGTCACTCAATCAGGAAGTGGCCTAACGCATGAGCCAGGCTTTGTGACTCATCGCCTGCGAGGCTGAACGCATCCATGACCTCTGGAGAGCAGGCTGAGTCTCAGTTCAGAGCTGAAGGTGACACTTCCAGCGTATTGCTAGAGCATACACTGTCAATTGATTTTTCAGATAGGAAAAGTTGGTTTTTACCTAATTTCCTTTGCACATTTTTGTCTGCTCCCCCTTATGACTCATGGGATACTTTTACCAGCACCTTAGGGGAAGGCAGCCATGTCATCCTGCCATGACCAGGACGACTTTGGTGAACGTAACTGTCAACAGATCTCTAGACTCTCTCAGATTCAGCTTTTAGAGAGTTGCTCTCTAGCGATGAAGATCAGAAGTCAACTACATGCCCAAGAGTAGATTGATGGCACACATTTAACCAGGTAGTACGGAAACATTATATGGACATTAGCATGTGAAGCCTGTGATCATATTGAGAAAAAGTTTTCTTTCAATTCTTTCCTTAGTATTAAACCTATGAACATACGGTAACTGCACAGATGAACAGATTTCACGGCGATAATTCCACGCGTGTGCATATCACTCACTCATCACAGTTCCCTTTCCTTCTCTTTGCCATCTTCTCCCCCTCTCTTCTTTTCCCCTTCCCCATATGCTAATTAACTTAAAAAGGGGAGGGGAGAGACTGATAAAAAACTCTGATGTGATCTCAAGGAATGTTCTGAAGCAAACTTGCATGTGAACACTGCTGCTAGGTACAGAGACCATGAGCTTGTGAGCTCTTTAGTTTTTGAGGTTTCTTTAGTCTCTGACTCTCGAATGGAGAGTCGAGTCCAGGCATTAAGTGCCTGGATTGCTCCTGGTTGCACAGTGAGAGTTGAGCAGAAGATGTCCTTTGTTAATGTGGAGAAGGTGAAAAGGCTTCCGCCGACTAAGACAGACCACATACAGGTCTCACAGACAGGATGAGAAAACTTAGAAATGACCCCCATTCCACTTAAGAAGATGGAGTTAAGGAAGCATGAGAATGCTTGTATCTTCCCTACTAGGGAAGAATCCATCGTAGGATTCCCTGTTTCTGGACGGGTATCTGTGTCCTAACCTTGACAGGCTGACCTTGTAATGAGAGGCTGAGGGGAGATGAACACAGGATCTCATGCATCCCTGTAAGAGAGCTGTGACCTAGGCAACTGACCAGAAACTAAGAGGTATGTGAACATTGTTTCACTTATAAATGTATTTTAAAGGTAAGCTTTGGTTTAAGGTTAAACTTACTTTAGATTAAATACCTCATTTCCCACTTAGAGTGGGAGCCTCCACAAAATATAGGAATTGTTTAAATGAGATATTTTGTTTTTTAAGTGGAGAATAATGGAAGTAACAGGTCACAGACTGAGGAGGAAAGAGAGGGTAGGAATAGAACACATAAGATTATTCATGGCTTTTCAGGGTTCCTCATGTATCCACATATTTTTAGGGTGAATGGGTAGTGGGGGAGAGAAGATTGTTAACTAAGTGTTTAAAGTTGCAGGTGCAGAGAAACTCAGGGGCTCAAGTCAGAGTTCTGATTCAGGATGTCTGGGTGTGGTCCTGAGGCTGCGTTTCTAAGAGGCTCTCTGATGCTGCCCTTGGCTCTCAAACCACATGCTGATTTCAGACTATGACTTGTTAAAAGCCAGATTTATGAATTTCTGAATCAGTAAAAAAAATTGTTTTCCCCAAGAACTCAAGGTAATAGTGCTACACAGACCCATAAGGATCCACAGAATTAGAAACTGCATAATTGGGGCCACAGAGATGGGGCAGGTAATGCCCACTATGCAAACATGACAGTCTGAGTTTGGAACTCCTGAACATGCACAAAAAAGCCAACATATGCCTGTGACTCTTGTCTTGGGGTGTTTGTGGACAGGAGGAGACAGCTCAATGGCTAGCCAGTCTAGTGAAACCAATGAGCTTCAGGTACAACAAAAGTCACTGTCTCAAATAGAAGATGGACATTGATCAAGGAACACAGTCAGTACTACCCTTGGACTTCTATTTGTACACATCATAAAACATACACACACACACATACACACACACAAAGAAATTGCATAATTGTCCATAATATCATTTCCACTTAGTTTTACAGTCAGATATATATATATGCAATCAGACATTTTCTCCATCCAACGTAAAATTAATTACTTCTGCCTCTAAGCAATCACTTCTTGCATGCTGTTGAGGATTTCACTTTTGGCTGTGACATGTTTCCACTCCTCTCTTTCTCTCCTCACCCATGCTCCCACCTACAGATCCCTGATCCTGTTATGACGACGTATTTCTTTCTTTACAAAAAGTAAATGTACCTTCCTTCCCTCCTTCCCTTTACATTCCTGTCTTTTCTTCCCCCCTCCCTTCCTCCCTCCCTTCCTTCTTTCCTTCCTTTCTCTTCTTCTAGATTTTATTTTATTACATTGTGTGGATGAGTGTTTTGCCTGCACATCTGTCTGTGTACTCTATGCATGCCCAGTGCTTGGGGAGGTGGTGAGCCTCCATGCAGGTGCTGAGAATTGATTTTGGGTCCTTTGCAAGAACAACAAAAGCTCTTAACCGCTGAGCAAACCCTCCAGCCCCAAGAGTGTGTTTCTTATTCCTTATATGAATGGGCTTGAATCCTGACTTGTTCTGGATTCCTGACCTTTAGCGTCTCACCTCATCTATGGACATGAGACTACCTCTGTCTACTTTGGCTGGGCATTTAATAGAATAGAAAAGAGTTTGAAAAAGTGTTAGGTACTGGCCTTATCGTGAAGTCACGCTGGAGTTTTGACGTGAACTCAGATGAGCTATCTGAAGTCTCTGACTCTTATAACCAAAGAGTTTCTCAAGGTTTAAAGCAAACAAACAAAATCAGTGTGTATGTGTGTGTGTGTGTGTGTGTGTGTTTGTCTGTCTGCTCATGCACATGCACCTTGGTGCATATGTTGGGGTCAGAAGACCCCTTTTAGGAGTCTGTTCCCTTCTACAGTCATGGGTCCTTGGGATCAAATTTAGGTGTTCAGACTTGGTGGCATGCAGCTTTACCTGCTGGGTTGTCTCAGTGACCCCCAAAACACTTAAAAATGTAAAGTGCTAAACATAAAACATTTCATTATTATGGAGCGGCACTATAAATAACATTAACTAAGCTTTTTAATTCAGTAAAACTAATACCATAAATTACTTGTGTATTATTCCATTAATCAATAGGTCATGAATCCAACCATTGACTTTCCCTGTTAGGAGAGTGTCTTATAAATTCTTCCAGAGGGTATGATACAGAAGCCTTGGTTTCTGGCATATCACTTACTCTTAATATATAGACTGTATATTCACTTTTTTTTCTTTTTGGCCTGGTTCTGGTTGGAGTGTGATCACATTTCTGCAGCTCTCATTGCTCCTGGAGTCTGTGGGACTTCTTAACTTCTGGGTTGTGCAAGCCCATTGCCAAGTATAGCACTTTCTGTGTGTGCCTTGTTGGGGACTGGAACTTCTCGTACTTCCTTTAGTTTGGCCAGAGAAACAAGCCTCCGACTGCATGTGGATATCGCTACTGCTTGCAGGCCACTCCATCCCTTCGGGCTGAGAAAGCAGCATGATACCTGCCTCATTTGAGTCTTCCTTTCTAGAGTAGTCTTTCCTATAGTAAATTTCAGGGAGGAGAAATAGAACCAGTCTTTTGTTTAGAAGTTGACCTATCTAGATGAGGACTTCTATGGAAAAGTAGTCCGGCTGCTTGGATGTGGTAGAACACCCCTGTATGGCTGGCACTCTGGAGGATTTGGTAGCCAGCTTGGGCTATATCCAGAGACCCTGTCTCTAAACAGACAAATAAGCAAAGGGAAAGTTCAGTGTCCTGTGTTTACACATAAATTTTTTCTGCTTTTATATATTTTATGTGTATGAGTGTTTTGCCAGCATGTAGGCATGTGCAACACATGTGTGTATACCTGGTCTCTACAGAGCCTAGAAGAGGGCGTTAAATGCCCTGGAACAGGAGTTACAGATGCTTATGAACTACCATGTGGGTTCTAGGAACCAAAACTAGGTCATCTGCATTAGAGAGCACCAAGTCTCTTAGTGACTGAAACACCCAGCCAATTAAATATAAACTTGTAAGGACTCAGATTTATAGACATGTGAGTCAGAAGAAATCGAGTTAGAAGTGGTGAAGACAATTGAAATACAGTGAATTAAGACCACGGAATCTGGATCAAGAAGGCTGGAGCTTGTATCTGGCTTTCTTGCCTTCTCTGGGAAACCATTGAGTCCTGGTCTCCTCCCCTCTGCCAAGGGGATTAATGGAGTCATTTTGCTAGAATCTATACTTGGCTGGAACTGCGATGTTTGTTTTTACAACAATCTACAGAAAATTCTACAGAAGCCTAAGACAACCCCTGGCACTTAGTAGGTACTAATTTTGTGTGTAAGTGAATAGCTCCCCTTCCAGAACGACTAAAATGCTCAAGCGTTTCTCTAATGCCTGTACACGGTTTCTTTGCATTTAGTGGAAGGTATGGTTTCACTAGGATGTTCCCATTGTTCTTTAACATTAATAGTTAATGGACCCTGCCAGGAAAGCAACCCCAAACATTAACAACAACAAAAAAACTAGTGGTGTGCTTAAATAGCTCAGTTCTGCGGGCTGTCACTCATCAGGTACTTACGGGCTTGAACTGGAGCAGATGCAACCAGCTGAAACTTCAGCCAGGTCTAGGAGCTTTTTAATTGGTTCCAAAACAAGATAGCTTATGAATATCCCTCATCTATTGAACAGATGAAGACTGTTCCCAATATTATCTTCACTTTCTTTCCTACTAGAAGGATGCCAGTAATCCAAGTTTACTGTGATTGTTTTCATTTGTGTGTGTGTGAAAGTGTGTATGTGTGTAAGAGCATGTGAGTGTGCATGAGTGTGTGTGTGTGAGAGAGAGAGAGAGCACGCACATGTGTACCACAGTAAGATTATAGCAGCTGGATGACAACTGGCAGAGCTGGTTTTCTCCTTCTACCATCTGAGTCCTGGGGATTGAACTCAGGTCTTCAGGCTTGCTGGCAAACATGTTTGCAACCTGAGTCATCTCTCCTACCGTATGTTGGGCTTTGAGAGAGTTTATTGCTTTGGATGCCATGCTACTGTGGTACTGACTTCCAAGAATAGAGGCCAAGATCTGTGCAGCTTGCTTTGTTAAGTAGAAAAGAAAAACATCCTACTGAATTTGTAGTTTTTATTACAATCAAGAAATGAATTCTCATAAACAGAATTGTGTAGGCCAGCTTCTAATCAGAAAGTTGAAATTATCTGTGGCAACGTAACCACTAAAACCTTGTATACTGTGAAAGCATTTCAATAATTAATACATGGTTCATCTAGAGTAATTGACAGGAAGGTTAGAAATGTTATGGGCCATCTGTATTTGATTTGTACAAGAGATTGCTTAAAGGGACAGGCAGGTAACTCTTGCTTTTTGGGCAAGCAAGATTTCTTCCAACTTCTCCAAGTAGCAGAGCAATTTATTAGAGTTTTTTTTTTCTCATTGCCTCTCATTCTTATGCCACAATCCTCTTTGGAGTGTAATATATATATGTGTGTGTGTGAGTATATGAGTGTGTTATGTTATATATTTTATATGGTGTGTTATATGTATTATATATAATATATATTATGCTTTTTGTGTATGCATATAGAAATATAGTTTACAGTCTTTTCCCAAATGATGAACTCCAACATCCTAAGCAATTCAATGGTATCTTAAAGGCCACATATCTAATGACGTATAATAGAAATTCCCTCCCGTGTTGTGAATTTATTCGTTCTACTCAGTCCCATGACTTTGAAGATTTATTCTTGCAGTTTTTGCTCTTCTGTGAGTCAGTCTACCTTGCTTGTATTTGCTAACAAACAACAATAGTAGCACTAGGATCTTAATGAGATTGTTATAATTGTACCTATTTGGTTGTGAAATAGAATATTCATATTTATAGATATAACATGGTCATGAGACTACTGAAGGACATCTAAGACATTCTGAGCACTAAAACATAAAGGGCATTACATAGTCGTCTAGAACACAGTCCTCTCTTAGACCAATAAACTCATCTAAAAACACCTTCATCCAGAATCCACTGAGCATTTATCATCGGTTAGAATACTAAAAGCCGCCTAGATCCCTGGCTGCCTGACTCTTGCAATCTAATAAGGAAAGCTTCCTCCTAGGCATCTAATACATAGCACAAACCTTACAAAATATAAAGCTGAATGGTTGTACAGGGGTCACACATGACCTCCTCCCCCACCTATATCTCTCGGACTTCCTGTTTTAGGAAAATGTGCAGCTGCCGTTCCAGTCATCCATGCAAGGACCTAAAGTTAGCCAAGCTGATTCCTGCCCTCTTTCCTCTTCATCACAGCCGTTCCTACGCTCTGCATTGCTAAGTGCTCACTACTGACCAGCTCTGCTTTCCTTTCTCCATCCCCATGATGACAGCCTATTTCCTAGTAATTTCAGGGAGGGAAGCCGGAACATTGGACAGTACCGACCATCATTTCTTTACTAGATATATGCTCTAGACTGTTTCCAGAATGATGGTTTAACCGTCAAAGTGCTACTAAGACGGTACCAGTTCTTTGTAGACATTCTCCCTGTGATATTTCAATAATTGCCTTGCAGGCAAAACTTCCAACATGCTATACAAGGAAGAGCTTTGTTAGTATGGTCTGAGCCAGGCATTGCAGTGACAATTCTGGCCATGTACCTCACTCTCGAGTTACAAGAACATAAGAATGACTCTACCCATGCCCAGTAACCGGCATTTTCACTTCCCATATCATTAAACATATCTTTATCACCAGACCTATTTAGATTTATGTGATTGAGTACAAAGCTGCTGTGTGTCAAGAAGACTTGTGGCATGCTAAAAGTAAGTTCATACACTATATTTTGATTTTAAATCCAGCATGTTTATAGCTGAGAATAACATATTAATACATAAGCTATATAAATATTTTAAATGTTGGGTGATAGGCCGTTGCAAACAAGTCAGCTCAGTGTTTATGAGAGATGGATAAAAGATTTTTTGAATGGTGAGGTGCATATTTTAAAAGGTTTGGTATAAGAAATAAATGTTGGCTTTGGAGACGAGCGGATAGATATTTTAAGGTCAACCTTTTCATTGGGCCTGGTCCTGGTCTCCAAGGCCTGAGGTGATGTGAAGGCAGGAGTGTCTGGCAATGGCCTTGGAACATTGTATGCCCGAGGAGGGTTGGTACCCAGTAAATTGGCTTGGAGAGACAATGGACACAGTGACAGAGAACAGGAAGAGGGCAAATAGAGGTCCTGAGAAGGGCAAGCGTGTTCGTTGTGCCAAGATGACTGAGCCTGAGAAATGGAAGAATGTTACCTGATGGGACATGCAGAGAAGGGTCACAGAGTGCCACAATACAAGGGAACACACAAGGACGAAGCTGATGATGGAGAGGACGTAATAGCACCTAACACATGGCATTCACAAGAATAATGCTAAACTCCAGATCACAGATGCACAGCGTTAACGACAGGGCAAGAAGGAGCTTCTAAGCACATTCCTGTATTAGCCATTTGGTCTTAACTATGCTCCACCTGACCTACCTCTTATGGCTATACCAATGTGTTATGTAAATGTTTGTTAATAAAAATCCTCTTTTTAATAATAAAGTAGCAATTAATAATAAAAGTAACACAAACTATAACTATTAATAGCCCCACAGCATGCCTGAGGCCCCACAGTTTGCCAGTGGCGGAACTAGAGTTAGAGCTTGGTTATCTGGGGCTCACACTCCCTCAGAGAGAGCTGTTGTCAAGGTGGAAAGGGAGGGAGCTGAGGCTCCTCCTGACAGGATTGTACCTGCAAAAGCATGTCCTAGAATTGGCGAATGCCCCTCAGAGCAGGAGAGTTCCCATCAAGGACACTAGAGAACCAGCTTGAGGCTGTGTCACCCCCTGGCCGTTACTGCCCCCAATACGTGAAAGTCACCTCTTTAGCCCTCTTGCTCTGACTGGACGGGAAAGTTACTTTCCGAAGAGGTTGGGTGTAACGCTACTTAGCAAAAGAAGAACATTTAAAAGCCGAGTCAGTGGAAGTGGAATTACTGTGGAAGGATTTAAAATAAATTTTAGCTGGGCAGTGGTGGTGTACAATGTTAATTTCAGTAGCTGGGAGTCAAAGGCAGGAGGATAGGAGGATCTCCGTGAGTTTGAGGCCAGCCTGGTCTACAGAGCGAGTTCTAGGACAGCCGAGGCTGTTACACAGAGAAGCCCTGTCTTGAAACCAAAATAGATAGAAAGATAGATAGATAGATAGATAGATAGATAGATAGATAGATAGATAGATAGATGATAGATAGACAGACAGATAGATAAAACAGGGTTAAGACTCAGCAATGAGGTCCTACTTCCTTGCCATTTTCCCAGTTTCCTTCCTTTTTCCTCTTTCCTTCCTTCTGCTCTGCTGTGAGTTCTTTAGATCTTTGCAGCACCAAGAATGCTTGCAACTAGATGAGAAGATGAAAAGGTGATACAAAATGATAATATTTGAGGAGATGGAAATGGTAATCACCTTGATTTGATCATCACACATTTTTTAGCTTGTTGAATTATAACACTATACCTTAAAAAATAAATATAAGTAACTTGGCAACCAAAAAAAAATAAAAATAATGTTGTTAGCTCATAGCTGTGAGCACCTACTTTGTGTCAGGTACATCAATGTGTTATCTCAATTAAGACTATTGACAAGCTTGTGAAGATAAGAAGTTTTAAAACTGGATTTAGAGGTAAAAATTTGAGAGTTGAAGAAAGGAGTAGCTTAATTGGTGAATGAAAAGTCTGGAGTTTCAGACCCATCTTGATTAAACTCAGGGTCACACACAGGTCTCCATCCACACTAGGCATTCAGTGAAGTTGACTCATCTGACTCTTGAAAGATAAGTCAGTTGGTGTACACACAAGCTTCCCTGAGTTAGGTACTTGTGGGGAACTTGCAAAGATAATTCCAGCCATTGAGAATGTGACTTTTCAGTCATGGAGACGATGAAACACAAAAATTAAGATCACATGGTTGTTGACGTGGCTAGCACCTGGTCAGTGGATAAATAACCACAGTGTCCTGAACCATGTGTGATTGTCAAAAAGAGTCACTAAAGGGGTGATTGCCAAGTGCAAGAAATCTACCATTTGAGAGTCAAGATAAGACCACTCAGTCTGAAGTGGAACTTACAGAAATCCTGGGGACTGAATGTCTACCCCGTCACTCATTGCATCTCAGACCCTTCCATCCTGGATCACCCCCATTGCCAATGGCACAGTGAACCTGATGGGGAGGTGATCTGAAGGACCAGAGATGGAGAAAATGAATATTGTCTCAAGGCCTTGATGAAAGCAATGGATTTTATGACCCTAGAAGAGCTTTCACGTGTTTTCACCACTGTGTGATCCCGTGAGGACCAGCTGCTTCCAGTTGCCCTGGAAGAGGCAGCTAGGAACCAGATGAGCTTCTGCCTCTGGTAGGTGAGGGCTCTGGTGCTGTCCCAGTACATCAGCTGATAGCGATTGAGGTACACGCTTTCCTGCCTCAGTTCCTTTACAACTGACTCTCAAGTGACACTTCAGGAGCCATCACAACTTCTTTCTTTATAGTTTCTTTTTTTAAAATGATTTTTATTGTGCTCTACATTTTTCTCTACTTCCCTCCTGCTTCTCCCCTTCTCTTCTACCATCTCCCATGGTCCTCATGCTCCCAATTTACTCAGGAGATCTTGTCTTTTACTACTTCCCATGTAGATTAGATCCATGTATATCTTTCTTAGGGTCCTCACTGTTGTCTAGATTCTCTGGAATTGTGATTAGTAGGCTGGTTGTCTTTGCTTTATGTTTAAAAACCACTTATGAGTGAGTACATGTGATAGTTGTCTTTCTGGGTCTGGGGTACTACACTCAATATGATGTTTTCTAGATCCATCCATGTGCCTGCAAATTTCAAGATGTCATTATTTTTTTCTGCTGTGTCGTACTCCATTATGTAAATGTACCACATTTTCCTTATCCATTCTTCGGTTGAGGGGCATTTAGGCTGCTTCTAGGTTCTGGCTATGACAAACAAAGCTGCTGTGGACATGTCCTTGTAGTACGATTGATATATCGTATATTGGATATATATCCAAAAGTGGTATTGCTAGGTTTTGAGGAAGTTTGTTTCCTAATTTTCTGAGAAATCACCATA
>JAQHUG010000073.1:3676561-3727574 GCA_028555095.1 Dicrostonyx torquatus
AAGCAGTGTCAGGCATGGGTTCCACATCATGGGGTGGGTCTTAAATCTAGTCAGAAAGTGGTTGGTTTCTTCCATAACATTTGTGCCACTATTGCACCAGTTTATCTTGCTGGCAGGTCACTGTTGTAGGTTGCAGGATTTGTAACAGTGAGATATTGATGATTATTTTTTTCCTCTGGTATCATGTAGATTACCTTCCAGTACCATAAACATTAGTCAGTAGGGGTGAAGCTTTTAGTTAGGCACCAGTTTAGCTTCTCTGCTAACAACACACATTTTTTTTTCCAAGACAGCGTTTTTCTGTGAAACAGTTCTGGTTGTCCTGGAAGTTGCTTTATAAACCAGGCTGGCCTTGAACTCACAGATATCAGCCTGCCTCTGCCTCCTGAGTTTTGTGATTAAAGGCATGTGCCATCACCACCCAGCTAACAACACACTTTTAAGGACATGTTCTGTAGTTAAACAAACTAAACCATCAATATATGTAACATGTAAGCATGTAACAGGAATACTAGATAATGCTAAGCATGAGTTTATTCTAATCACTACAGTTGTAATAACTTAGCTAATCCTAACGTGTACAAGCAATGGGCAAGGGTTCTGACCAGTTATAATATGGGTGATGGTGGTTAGTGGGTGCTAAAACTCAAGTTTCTGGTGGCTTGGATATGCAGTAGTTGGAAAGAGTCAAGGGTAGACATGGAGCAGGGGGATGGAATAATCTAGCATTAGGCCAAGATAGTAGTCCCTTGTACTTTTTGATCGAAAGATTGATTTTTCTGCTTTTCAGAATGTTTTTCCTAAAATGCGTTTTGAAGATTTCATTCAATGATTTTTGAATAGATTTGTCTTTCAATTCCTCTAAGACCCACTCCTGCTTCCATACCCTCATTGCAAAACACATGCACACAAACAAAAAAATCTAACACTTAGTTCAATTTTTTCTGCCTGTATATTCTTCCACATATGTCCATCCACAGGAGCATCATTGGCCTACCAGAAAGCACACCTTTAAAGAAGACCTGCTCTCCCTTTCCTAGCTATCAGCTGCCAGCAACTCCTCAGCTAGAGTGCTCACCTCCCCTCTTCATTCTGGGCTTTGGCACACATGCATGCCAACAAATGGCTGAGGAATATTCTTTAAAAATGTTTACCCTTATATTTCTTCACTTTGTAGGATGCAACCGAAGCAAGGAGCATTAAATAAGAAGCAATTGACAGGACCTTCACTAGGTGCCGTGAGTACCGTGCAATTTAAGGGTTTTGAATCAGGGGGTTAATATAGGGACACACATTTGTACATTTATCTATAGAATGTCTTCCCTTCTATCACTGACCCAAGAGCAGAAACCAACATATTTAAAGGGAAATTTGTAAGCTCACTTAGAGAACGTTATTTAAATTGGTTGCAAATATCCATTTCAGACAAGACATCTTGGCCATTTTAAGCCACCTCGTGAGCCTACCGCTACAGACATTGCTTCAACAGTCATTAGACTGGTTTTGCTGGTGGTGGTTGCAGAGGCACAGGCACGATTGCTGGGAAGCTCTCTGTGACACCTGATTTTCTTAGCTGTCTTAACTGGACCCTTGTCTGTTGGGTGTCCCATCTCTGAGTGAAATGTCTTCTCATCTCACCAATGGCAGACATTTTCTTTCCAAGTCAGCCCAGCTCTAATTGAGTCCCTGGGAATCCTACGGGAAGTAGGGCATAGGACATAGGACGTAGGACGATGGTGTCAGAACAGGGAGGAATCCTGTGGCTAGGTTTTGTCACAAACAGTCTTCTTCCCTTCCCGAGGATGCTTCCTGCTTCCTCTGTGGCTGGCATAGCCTGAGACTCACTTTCGAGGATTTCTCTTCAGTTTACCTTGAGAAAGTGGTTTCTCCAGCCCACTCTGGAGCCTCCAGAGCTAGACACCTTTTTCTAATCAGGAGAGTCATCTGTGACGACAAGGGAGCAGCAGTGCAGGGTTCTGTCTAAAAGATTCGGTGAAGGAAATTTAAACAAAGAGAATGAGGGCCACCTCAGATGCAGGACTCTGTTACTTAACAAGTCGGAGTGATCGCTCTTAGGTCAGTGACTGTAAGTCTATCCTCTAAACACAGATTACAGGATTTAAACAGGAGCTTTGCCTCACACTACAGTGATGTCAGCAGCCAGGGTGGGAGCTGCTCTGCCATTTCTGTTTCATCATTTAAAGAGACAGTATCCAGCCTTCTAGCCTACATCTATCACATGGACATATTGATTTCCTTTCTAGAGAAACACATATTTCTTCCCTCGTGCTGAAAAGATAAATCTGACAGCTTTTAATCAAAGGTAGTTACTCACAACTGTAGCAGTGAGTATATAGCAGCACACGTGAAACAAAACAGCAGCTTCTAAAGGAGGGGTTTTGTGGATGGACTATTTGTAGTCCATGATTGTATTAGCACACACGTCTGAAAACACTTGTATACACACACAGAGGGAGTAGTAAAACCTGTGTAACACTAATATTCTTTAGTGCAATCAACAAATGTGGGCTTAATTAGCGTTTCTGCTGTAACAGGGCTCTGGGGTTGGGGATACGGCCCAGTTTGTAGCATGCTAGCTGAGTAGGCGCGCATCCCTAGTTCAGTCCCCAGGACCACTAGAAACCAGTGTGTGTCTACACGCCTGTAATTCTAGTGCTCGTGAGGCGGAAGCGGGAGATTAGAAGACCCCAGTTATCCTCAACTACTGACTAAGCTCAAGGCCCGGAATACAGGAACCCCTCTCTATATCAAAGCAAAATACCTAAGCAACGCCACACTGCTTCCAGCTTCTTCGTGAGCCTGCAGGAAAGTAATAGAGTGTTGGGGGTCTTTAAAAAGGAAGTCTCTCCCAAGATGCCACCTGGCTTCCAGAGGAATGCCATGAAACGGTGACACTGGATTTTGAAGTGTCACCGTGCACGCCTCTCCCTCAGCCAGCTCCTCTCTCTCTGCACTGTGTTCAGATGTCAGCTGTGCTCTAACCCCGTCTGCTCTGGAGCATTTGCATCCCTTCTCTCAGCAGCTCTGAGTGGCTCTTGCTGTTGCTTTCAACACGTCTGAGGAGAGCTGTGATAGTTCTCTTCTGAACGTAGAGGGGCATTTACACTGAAGATATTAAGCCGACATTCAAGGATCAGTGGGAGACAGACTCAAAACCAACAAGGCCTGGTGCTTTTGCCTCCTTCATTGATTAGCTTGGCTCCCATCATGATTGGCGGCTTGTGGGTTGGTTTTATATGGTAACTTTAGATATATCTAAGTCCTCTTTCCTCCGTAGTATAAAACATGACTGCATTTCCAATGCTGGAATTCAAATGATGGAATTTCCCATTCTGGATGCTTCATGTTCGCATCTGCTAGCTAGCAATCCCCCGCCTTAGGACCTTGGCAAGTATCTTATGCCAGCTATTTTTTTTTTTAGGTAAAATTAAAAAACAAAACAAAACAGAATCTGTACCATAAACTGAAGTGTAGAAAAGCCACCTAAAGCCTTGTATAAGCAACTCATCATTCAGGAAGTTTCTTAATTCACATTTTCTTCTCATAATTTTGAGATTATAATGATATGTGATTTAAGGAGAATCATTTATTGAAAAGAAACCTGTAAGGGAAAGGTAATGCCTACATAGTGACGTAGTATGCAGGAGCATAGAGAATTAGTTTCATTGGGCAAAACCAGCAAACAGTTTCCCTTTTAAGACGGGAGCTTTAGAAGTCTAACCACAGTATGCGGACATTGTAATTTCTAAGTTTCTAAAACTCACAAGTGTATGTGTGTGTGATTATATCCTGTCCATCAATTCTCCTGCAAGGAGTTACTGAGGTTCTACCAACACCTGGCTAGATCACACAGAGTCAAAGTTCATCCCATGTTCCATCTAGAGGGTTCTTCTGAGGGGTGCGAGTAAGAGCGAAAGTGTGGGGGTAGCATGGCTGGTCGGAGGTGCCTCGCCAGAATATGTGTATGTATGTATGTATACACACACACACACACACACACACACACACTTAAATGAGAGGCTGTCATTTCAATTTTAACAGAAATAGATAATAGATGAAGGGCTTAAAGTGAAAAGGTAAGAGAAGTTCGCAAAATGGGTAGACTCATTCCTTTAGACAATATGATGCCATCTTTAACCTCCAGCCATGGCCTCAGTGACTAAACATTTGTCCCGATTCCTACCCAACTGGTAGTGTTTGAAATGTTAACCCCAAGTGAAAGGCCATTCTGACCCAGAAAACATGTGATTCCTTTCTGAGAGAGAGTTTGTGATTCTCTAAACCATGGCTTCAGAACAATGAGAAGAGGGGGCTCAAAATATGACATGGAGGATGGTTTAAACAAACTGCACAGTGAACTTGCCACTCCGTCCTGTGTGAGGTGTTACCATCCAGCCGTAACCCAGAGCAGTGCTTTGACGCATTATTTTCCAAGCCTAGCAAGGTTCTTTTTAATTTTTTTTCTTTTTTCTTATTTCCTTCCTCCCTCCCTCCCTCCCTCCCTCCCTCCCTTCCTTCTCTTATTATTCACAAAAGAAGCAATGCGTTTTGTAGGACAATGTAGGACCATTTGAAATGGTAAATCGCCAACAGAAATTTACCCCAAAGCTGGGCACAAAAGGTATAGCAAAATATAGAGTGCAAAAATGTTCTGGAAAGAAGACAACACAAAGGAAGATTATTCATCTTTTTATATGGCTTTCAAAAGCTAAATAATGTTCATCTGTTCTTTAGAGACATTTCTATCAATTTCTCTGTTGAGAAGGCGAAGACTGAGGCAATCATGAAAACTTCACAACTGGGAGGGAAGGGATCCCGAATGACAGTGGATTTAGCTGATGGGTTGAGAGTCTTGGGGTGCTAACCATAATGCTAACCTGGAGAATGGAAGAATGTGATCTCATTTACTGCACCAGAAAGGGATTTCAAGAACCTTCCTGACAGTTAAAGCTGCCAGGGGCATGAAATAAAAATACCCCAGTGGAGCATCCCATTGGAGCAGAAGAGACCTCACAACAGAAGTCGAGACATTGACATTTTTCTCCCTTGTCTCAAAGGCATGGAAATGTACTTCAAGAGAAAGAAGGACGTGTCGGCATCCTCACCAAGTTCTTACATTAGTGGTTCTCACCCGTGCTAATGCCATGACCCTTTAGTACAGTTCCTCATGTTGTGCTGACCGCAAACATAAAACTATTTTTTGTTGCTTCTTCATAGCTGTAATTTTGCTACTGTTATGAATCATAATGTAGATATCTAATATACAAGATATCTGATATGTGACCTTGTGAAACGGTCTTTTGATTCTCAAAGGGGTCATGGCCAATAGGTTGAGAACTGTTGACTTAGATTGTGTTTTACTTTTTTCTTTTCACTTCTTTTTCTTTTTTCTTCCTTTTTCTGTTCTTTTTCTTCTTCTTTTTTTTTTAACCATGTGTGTCATGCCTCCAAATCTTTGGTCTCATGTGATTGAATGATGTGATACAGCCAGAGATTCAGAAGCTAACTGTGATTTCCAGTGTTCCCATGTTCCACTCCACAGTTACCATGTAAAGCCTTTCTCACACAGCTGCAGCTGCATTAGACACTTTATCCACCAAATAATTTACAGATATTCACTACAATTCCAGCTCCATTTTCTATCTTAAAGAAGAGGAAATTGTCAAAATTTTCCTTTTGGGGCCTGGTTTTCTGCTTAGGGGTTAATCCTTGGAACTTCCTCAAAAGTTTTTGTAGCTGCCTTCAATGTAATTCAAAACATGACAGCTCCTTAAACCCTCACTAACATTGGGATATGAAAGCCCTGGAGTTGGTCCTTAGCTTGGCCTCAACAAGATGTTTGACTTTAGAGTTGTTACTAGCACATTTAAGCCTCGACTTTCTTAAAATTAAATATGTATATTGCTGTGTGTGTGTGCATGTGTGTGTGTGTGCGCGCGCGCGTGTGTGTGTGTGTGTGTAAGTGTGGAGGTGAGTGGAAAGCTTTCAGGAGTCAATGTCTCCTTCAACCATGTGGGTCCTGAGTCTTCAGGCACCACTACAAGATCCTTTGCCTGTTGAGCTATGTCACTAACCCATGCCTGAGCTTTCTCAGGACAACAGCAATGCTGGCTGCAAAATGGTGTGCACTGATGTGCACACCAGCACAGGCTTGGGGGTGAGGAGGATGGCTGAGTGGGTAAAAGCATTCTCACACAGTTCTGTTGGCCTGGTCTTGGATTCCCATAGCCCTGGTAACAGCTCGACATGGTGGTGCAATCCTTCGCAAGGCCGTGGTCTCTACAGTGTGATGAGTTGCACAGAATCCACAGAAAACCCCATTCCTTCAATGAGCGGAAAGTTGAGGGACTGTCAACCTCTGATGCTTCATTTCTCAACTCTGTGTGCACACTTTCACCCTCCCACAGCAAACACACAAGGCACATGACAAATACAAAGCATGCATGTACACATGTAATAGTGAGCTAAATAATGACGTAACTATGAACTTTAGATTTTGCCCTTGTGGCTGTCTGTCTGTCTTTCATCCTTTGCTTTCTGCTGATTTTTCTAGGAGTCCCCCAGATACAAACATTTGCCAGATTCTTGTGCCCCTTCCTCGCTTTCCTACCTAGCGCACTCCTTCTTTGTCCTATTATGGATTATTTTAAATTTTGAACCTGAGAACTTGAAGAAATGAAGTCCATGAAGCAGAGTGACTCCTAGGACAGAGGAGGCCCCTCCTAGGTGTTTGATTTCCTAAACTTCTACTCTGGGATAGCAAACGACATCCATTCCTGTCCAAAGCACCCACCATTTCCCAGGGTTAGTTACTTCACTGGTTCACTATGTGGCTAGTCATTCAGGGATAATCTTGTTACCAAGATGCCATTTGATCTCTGTTTGGCATATCTTGAGTTTTCATCTTCATTAATAGAGCCATCAAAGTTTCATTGGTGCTGACTGGTGCAGGACAGACCAGTGATTTCTGGGGTGGGGGCTGCAGCTTTCATGGGGAGACTCTGGTTGCCAGATGGCAGGTGCTAATCTGCTTGCTGCAGGGATGGGGGAGCTAAGCTTGCCTGGCCCCCAGCCAATGGGGCTTGTGCTCCCCTCTGATTAATACAGTGGCCTTGGGGCTGGTATCTGCTCTCCAATGGCTGCAAAAAGACTCTGGAGGAATGGATGCCTAGGGAAAGTAAGCAATTGCTTTCTGGTTTCCCTATGAAAAGGATCCTTAATGGTGTCCTTGATGCCTCTGCCCTAGGCCATTAGAGAATAAGATCGCTGTGAATGGTAGCATGATACAGAACAAGGAGGCCAGCCTGAGAACCAGGGAAACATGGCCCTGAACTCTGACTCTACCAGTTAACTACTGTGTTAATTTGTTCTCTCTTCCGATAATGAAATTCCTGAGGCTGGGCTATCAAGAAAAGAATTTTCTTTAAGCCAGTCTTAGAGTTATCCAGACAGCATAGCATCAGCTCTAGGGAGGGCTTCTGGCTGTATCACCCATGGTACAGGGTATCAGAGTAATGGAATGATTTTCAGAGAGATCATCTGACAGAGGAGAAGCTGGAATGAGGAGAGGAGACTATCTTGAGGTCTCTCTAAGCTCCACTTTTAAAGCCCACCACAGCTCAGCATCACTCCATTAAGGACCAGGCTCACAGCACATAGCCAGCCTCCCAGAACACTCGTAATAGTCAACAGCAACTCTGTGGATGGATGCTGCCACTCCACCTCTTTGAGCTTCATATCCCCCATTTGTATCATGCTATAACCTCGATCATATCAGCACAGTGGGTATGCCGCAGACTGGTCAAGAAAGGGAGCCAGATAAAGTCCAATCCATGGACCCCTGGTTCAGCTGTGCCACTAGGAGAGTCAAGAGAAGCTCTTCCTCATGACCTCCAGGACCCCGAGGATATCTATCCCAGGGCTGCATGTGGTCACAAGGATGGAGATGATTGGTAGGGTGGATTCTGAGATGTACAGGGAATGACCGTCAAATGCCATGTGTTAGTTTGAAGGAGTGTGCATAAGCGCCAAAACCTGTTGTGATGGTGCGTGTTAATTGTCCATGTGACAGAATCTAGAAACAACTGGGAGTTGGCCTCTTGGGGTGCCCATGGTGTATTATCTTGATTTCATGAGTTGAGATAGCAGGGCACCCCTGAAGGGGTGGAGCTATTCCCTGGGCTGGGATCCTAGACTGTAAAATGGAGACAGTGAGCCAAGCGTTGCTCTTTGGCCGTCCTCTGCATCTTTGTTCTTTATTAAGTGACTAACTACCCCAGGCTCCTGCCACAGTGGCTTCTGACAATGACAGACTGCATCAGCGATCTCTGAGCACAAAGAAACCTCTTCCTCTCTTCAGCTGCTTTCGTCAGAGTGTTTTATCGCAGTGACAAGAAACGAAATCAAGAGACTTGCGTTAGGTGGGAGGGACATAAAGGGAAACAGAAGAAAGTCCATGCTACCTGTCCACACAGGATGAGGAAATCCTGCTTTTCAAGAGAGCACGCAGATTGATGGTTTCTCATTCTTCAGTAGCTCTAGTGCTTATAGGCTAAGAGAGGTAAGAGAAAGGGGAAAGATGGGGGTGGATCAGCAAATGAAAGGCTGTCCAATGATGGTGTGCTATGAAAGGAATCATTGAGTACTCAGTCCTTAATCTGTTGTCCCAGGCTCTAAACGTAACATAGAAATGCTAGTGAGAAGGAAAAATTCCAAGAGGAAACTCTACTGTAGTTCAGTGGGGGCTTCAGGCTCAGAGCACCGCATCTGGCACGCATTGTCTGCGGCATGGTTCCCAGTCTCTCTCTCTCTCTCTCTCTCTCTCTGTCTCTGTCTCTCTCTTCCTCCTTTCAGTAGGAAGAAGTCTTAGGATCAATACAAGACTGGAATGAAACAGAATGACCTGGAAGCTTCTGTCCGTCCTATCCAACTTCTAATCTTTCAGACTCTAGTTGCCTGAACACATGTCCCTAGTGTTTCTCATTTCTGATAGCAGACCCCCCCTTTTTTTTAAAATAAATTTAAAAAATTATTTATTTATTTTATGTATGTGAGTGCTCTATCTGTATGTACAAACTTCTGCCAGAAGAGGGCCTCAGATCCCACTATAAATGGTTTTGAGTCACCATGTGGTTGCTGGGAATTGAACTCAGGACCTCTGGAAGAGCAGCCAGTGCTCTTAACCTCTGAGCCATCTCTCCAGCCCAGCAGACCCTTTTTAAAAAAAAATCTTTATTTATGTCTTTATTTATTTGATACTTGATCCCCATGGAGCCCTCAAAATTTGTGATGCTCATCTTTGTTCAATCAGTTGAGAAGTTTCTGGATTCCCAGCTGTTTGGCCTTGTAATGAAGTATAGCCACATCTGCAGGCATGGGAACTTTGTTTTTAGAAAGGCAGGAATATACTGCAGTGTAAGAAAGGGCCACAGAAAACTCCATCGCTTCTGAGTCTAAGAGAAATTATCAATGTGCAGTGGGAAGCTCTTGGTTGTGTTCATTTGATAATTTATGTTTTTTTAAGTATGAGTGTAGGTTTGTTTGAATGATGTCTTTGCCACCATGGTGATAATTGTTATCACGAGCTACAGTGTAGAAGGAAGTTCCCCCAATTACATCATCCACAAAGGCCTTATCCTATTGGAAAAAATAAAACAATAAAATAAGAGGGCAAAAATAAGGAGGAGGATGAGGGATTTACTCATTTCTTATTTTGGAAGCTAAACCTTTCATCTTCAGTGGACTAACACTGAAGATGAAAGTCTGTTGGAAAGGTCTGGGCTAAGGGAGACTAAAGTTATTCGCTCTGATATTTACATGAGCACACCTCCTTCTGTATGTGTATTTTTCTTTCTTTCCTCCTTCTTTCCCTTTCCTCTCCTTGGTTGACCTGTAGGATGTCTCCTAATCGGTGAAGGCAGTGATTTGTTCAGGGATGAGGGAAGGATGCAGGGCAGACCAATCCAGAGCTTCCTGGAGAGAAGCGTTCTCATTTCTAGAATACCCACATGTAGTCAATGACTGGTGATGAAGCGACCCTGACCCGGAAGGGGTTGGTGAACAGAGCGAACAGAAGGACACAGAGCAGGAACAAGGGACAGATGTCTGGAATGACCTGGCCGAGTGCCTGGATTCCGTCACGCCGAGTGCTAAAACGCCCTAGACTTCTCCTGTCATGTAGAAACCAGCATGTTCCTCCTTTTAGTTTGAGTTGGTTTGGGTTGGCTTTTTGTCACTTACAAATGCAAGATTTTTGGATAATACTTGAAGCTAGGGACACAAATACAACCATACTAGAGAATATGCATTCGTTCATCAGACATTTAGAACATGCTTGCCTTATAAGAGGGCTAGCCTCTGACAGCAAGATCACATGACAGACACCTTTGAGTTGTTTCAGATAAAGAAAATAATTCTACGGGAAAAATTAAAAATACTTGTCATATTAGGCAGCTGAGTTTGTATGTATATATTCATATTTATGTATGTGTACCCAAACGCCCTTTTTTGGATTACATTTATTGATATATGGGATTCACTTTTTTCTTCAATGACAAAAAACTAATGTGCCCTGTCTTAGATCACTTGTATCCCATACTGTCACCAGACACAAGTGACTACCAACATTTCTATTTGTGGCTACATTTGCATCAGGGCATGAAGAACTGTCACAGCTATGGGTTGACCTCTGTGACCTTAGGCAATCTGCTCAAGTATTTATTATCAAAATGGCGATAATAACAGGAACTATTTCAAACAATTGTTATTAAGTAATAAATAAGCAAATACATACCAGGTACCTAAAATGAGCGGGTAAGCTATGGGGATTGCGATCAACTTTGCTTTTGCTAGCCCTTTTGTTATGCAGGCCTCTTCCCCAGGGGTGTGAAACACTTGCCTGCACACAGGGCTGCTTCTTCATTGCTCATGTGAAAACGTGAGGCTACCATGGCGCACAGTCACATTCTCAAGTATTCTCGTCACATTCGCTCTCTTGTAGGCCAATCAGAGTGGAGAATTTTATCCCCCCCCTTCAAAGCTTTCTTTTCAGCAGCAACCACGGAATCCAGTAGCACATGCGAGTGCCTGGGAAACACATTTATTTCTTCAGAAGAGTTGAAAAAAATTGCTTTTTACATAAATTGTGGTCTGGTCTTCCTGAATGCCTTTAATCAAGATGAGAAGCATCCTGGTTTCAAACTCTGGTTACAGCTGTTATCCTTGTGAGCAGACCTAATTACGGGAGATGGAATGGTATTTTGACAAGTTTCCTTCTCTTTAACTTCACATATTACTAGGACTCAAAAAAGTCTGAACAAACCCAGTTTTCTATGTCTTTGGTTGTTTAAAATAGTTTAAAAGTTAGACCCCCTGAGAGGCAATGTGTTTCATGTTGCTGACGTACAATGTTGAGTCTGATACATCTTAAAGTTTTTTGTTTATCATGTTCTTCTTTCATAAAGGCATGCTTAAGGATGCTAAAGTGTATCTATAATAAGATCTCGTCTTGCATAGGAAAACGCTTTCAGATTAACAACTGTACAGTCATTAATAGTGACATGTGACTTTCAATCTTGTATATAATCAGAAAAGGAGCTGACTTGCTAATTTATTGAGATTTGTGGGCAGTGTGTCTTTACATTTTAGATCTCGGTGTTACTTTATCCAATTCTAGGAACGTGCACCCATTATCAACTGCCCAGAGATGAGGCTGACATTGGGGAAACAGATTTTTTATAGTTTTACAAATGCAAATTTTTATTTTTATTTTTCTATAACAAAACAAAACAAAGCCAAGGTGTTGGAACTCAAGGTTCCCCTGATGCTCAGATTACGTCACAGCTGTGGCTAGAATCTGGGAGAAACATCTGGGTCTGCCCTTTTCTCTTTGCTTTAGGATTCTGCTACCGTCTTCGGATGCTTTAACTTTAAACAAACAAGGCTCTTCACTTTACGTCATCGATCGGCAGATCTATTCCTCATCATTGGTGTATTGAGAATATTTATTTCTACACTGTTCATTGAACCTAAGGCAAATGCCAAAGACTACATTGATAGTTTAACAGTCATAATTATTGACCTGGGCATTAAAAGAAAGATGAGCCACAAGTTTTAGGTTTGTAAATATGAAACACATTTTAAAAGGTAGGGGGAAGAGGGTGGCTTAGTGGATAAAGGGGTTTACTACCAAGCCTGATCTAAATGACATAACCTGATCATATGAGATTCCCTGGGATTTATATGGTGGAATGAGAAAATTAGGCCCTGCAAGCTGTCCCTTGACCTCCACATGTACAACATGGCAAATGTACCCCCCTCCTGGAAATAAAAGTTACCCAGTTTTTAAATAAATAAACAAAAGGAGCTAAATGTTACTAGAGTTTAGGAAGTGCCCTGTATAGTTTAGACACCGCTAGAAGGTGCATTAGAATACTCACTTGTTGGTGTATGCAGTGTCGATAACCAGTCAGTTCCAGAGAAAGGAACCTCAGGCAAGGATACCCCACTGAGCTTCTTAGAATCAATTTTCTTCTTTTAGTTTGAAGACGGGGTCCCTTGTTTTGGGAACTGGCCTCAAAGTCACTCTGACAACCACAGATGACTTTGATCTTTCTGCCTCCACCCCTGAAGTGCTGGGATTATAAGCCTACATCACCTTGCCTTGTGTTATGTGATGCTGGGGAGCTGACCCAGGGCTTTGGGTATACTAGGGAAACAATCCCCTGACTGAGCTGCTGCCCCAACCTCTCGGAGAATGTCTGTAACTTCGAAGCATTTCTCCAGAGCGAATTTAGATTCAACAGATGTTGTGCAACGGCAACACTAGAAACACTAAGTCCTCTTAGGTAATTCTCTTCATTCCACAGACCCACCTGCTGACGCTTCAGTCTCCCAGCATCCACCTGGCCTCCTGTGGGCATTGTCATTGCCCATTGTTGTTTCTATGGGAGAGTCTGAGTTGCTGCGCGTTCTGTGGTGGAAGATGTCAGGCAGGTCTCTTGTGTACCTTTCAGCATTCCAGCCTGTACAAGCACAGTCCAGATTCTAGGTTTACAATGATGCACACCCCAACACCTGCCCAAGCTCATCCTGAGGTTTCTCTCTTTAAAGAGCATCACAGGAAACCTAGGCCATCCTCTTCCAGCTCCCTGGTCTTACATACCCACCCATCCAGAAGCTTTCAGTTCAAAACTCCAGAACGGCTACATAAACTCAACATACAAATACATGCCTCTAGAATAGCAGGATAGGGATACTGTCTTAGCACAATATTTCACAGCTTCTTCTGAAACTATATTTGATTTTAAAATTTGCCATGCCAATGACTGATGATCGAACCTAGGACCTCAATGCTTCCCTACTGAGTGCTAACCTCAGCCCAAAACATTTCCCTTTGATGGATGGATGGCTTTGGTTAATGGCATAAGCACAGAGTCATGAAGGGTCTCAACAGATAAAACACACACATATATTTCATAAGAAGTTTCTTTGGTCAATCTTGTGGTTAGGTCTTTACGGCATTCTCGAGGAACTTGGCACCTAGAAATGAAGGCTAGACATCTAGAAACCATCACTGAATGGGAGTGAGGACTCAAGGATCTACTGAAGGCCGAATCAAGCTTGCCATGTTGCTCTCTGGAAGGTGGTTCCGATATTGAAGTAGCGTGGGAGGATTCAGTAGTCAGTGACTTGTGCATGGTATTTGCATGCAGGGAACTTTGAAAAGGTTACATTTCTGTTCTATGTTCATATTTACTTTGTGTTAAGGTTATGGGATGTCTTTGGCGATGTTACTGATGCTATTTTTATGAACTCCAAATCAGTGTTCAAGTGGAATAGAGTGAGATTTTTGAGTCCCAGCGACAATCACTTTATTTTATGTTCCTCTAACATTCAAGCTGTAGTATGTCTGAGAGTCTGCAAAAAAGTTGTTTTTTGCCTTGAACTTGGTAATAAGAAAGAAACTTTTGCTTATAAATTTCAGAGATCATCCTCTCTTTATACTTACAGCAAAGTCAAATATATATATCTAACACACTTTAAGCAGTGCTGCAAAAATACCAAATATGCCTGGTTTTTGATATGGAGAAAAACCATAACTTTTCATGAACCCATGTCCTTTCTCTGAGATATAGATGCAAGCCCTGTGTCTGTGCACCTTTTGATTTTGGGAGCCTACTGAATATAGGTCCTGTTCAGGAAGTGGGAGGAAGGTATGAAATTGGAACATCTTTTTGATCCATGTTCATAATGTGTTATTCTGTATGAATAGAATTGCACACAAAGGGATCCTGCTTATAATTCTTTATTCCTCTCTTCTAAAGATGAAAAAATTTTTGAGATGGTTTTGGTAAAACGGCCTGAGGGTACTCAAAAATGACCCCCCAAATTGAGAATGAAGTAGCTTTATATATTCTATACTAAGCTGTCTTCTAGGGATGTTTGATCACTAGAAAGCCTGTGTCTGTCTATGATGTGTATGTATATGTATGTATTTATGTACTTATGTATGTATGAATCAGTTGTCTTTCTATCGATCTATCTATCCACATGTTTTTGATTCACTGTGTTTCAACATGTGAAGTAGATTATAAGTCCTTTGACAGTTAGGGCTCAAGCTCTCAGGAAATAAACGCCTGCTCACAATGACATCAACTTCATATTTTAGACATCTTGATAGCGACCATCTTTTGGGGTGAACTGGATAGTTCTTACAGTCACTTTTTATGGATGCTGAATTTGAGCCTCAGATAAAATGAGTCATTTACTCTTCCCTCTGTGCCCTTTGACCCACCTATTCCCTTCATGCTAGAGTTGAGGGTGTTCATGCTCAGAAGGGGTGATAGCCTACAAGCTAGGCTACCCCCCAAAAAAGTAGAGTTTCTGTCAGATGGTTTGTTTCAGTGCATGGGTCAGGTCAGCAACCATCAATGGAAGCCTCTTCATGGAGATTAGAACTACATTTGTTTGCTTGCTTGGTTGCTTTTTAGCACAGCTCGCAGCTCCCCTTTGGATCAGAGGTATCTCAGTTTACACCCAACAGAGAGTGAAGGCCAGCAGGCCTGGGACCTGTACAGGGTGGAAGTGCCCTTTATGCCTGAAGGTGGTCTCTGGGTTCTGTTAGTCTCTACTTCACAGCCTGGATCATCCCTTCAACGGCCAGACCATGTTTACCTGCCTATCTGACTCTTTGTAGACCAAGTTCTCTCTATCCGTGGGTCAAAAAGGGCCAGCTCCAACTAGCCTGTGTACCTGGACAAGTGCTACCATGTGTCTTTGGGCATCATGTCACTGTGTGATAAAACATAACGATAAAACATAGGGCTACATAAGTAGATTATGCGTCTCTAAGAGTCCTAGGGAGAACCTTTCCATGTATCTTAAGCCCTACGAATATTTCTGGGACGGATAGTGTAGAAGTCCTGCTTATCTCTCAGAGCTATGTGAAGTGATTAATTTCCATGTAATTCAGAGATTTCATGCTCATTTTATTGAGCCCACAGTACATGCTCAGTGGCTGTACTGATGCTTGGAGCTGAGTGGGAAGTGAAGCAGGCATCCTAATGGAGACCAGCAAGCAGGATGGAAGGCCAGTGAAATGCTGATGTGATGAAAGACCAGCAGGAGTTTAAATATCCAGGGCCATTTTGGTTATGTCAGTCCATTTGAGCTTCACTATACCTGTACAGGTGAGTCCTAGGAAGTCTGAAATACTGTGAAAGCCATGCTCTCATGGGATCATCATCTATGAAGCACAGGACTTTACCTGGGTGTTTAAAATAAAACAAGACAAAAACCTCTTCCAACCTTAAAGTGTTATATTGTTGTAACAGCTAACGTTGATCAATGGCTGAATATGTGCCAAGCACTGGACAGAAGACTCTTGATCTCATTTAAAAATGATTATTGTGGCTCTCCTGTGTCAGTCTGAAGACAAATAACCCAGAGAATGGCTGTGGCTGGCACTAGGGTAGAATCTTGAGAGCCTTCAAAGGAGAAATTTCCTCAATTCACCCTTGTCCCCCACCCGTGTGTGTGTGTGTGTGTGTGTGTGTGTGTGTGTGTGTAGGGGTAGGTGCACTTACCCATGTGTATGTATGTAAAGGCCAGTCATTGATGCCAGGGGTCTTCTTCTATGGCTCTTTACCTTATATTTTACCTTATATTTTGAGACAGGGTCTCTCACTGAATCCTAAACTCACAATTTTAGCTGCAGTGGATGCCCAGAGAGTTACACAGATCGGTTAGTCCCTGCTCCCCTCTGCTTCAGTCCAAGCCAGGGGTTGCAGAAGTATGCCACCGTGCTTGGCTTTAATATGGGTGTTGGGGATGTGAATGTGGGGCTTCATGCTTGTGTGACAACCACTTTATCCACTGAGCTTTCTCCCAGCCCTTATAAATATAGCATGCTAAGCTATATTTAATTCTACAAGGATTTAAATGTCCCATTATCACTTTAACACTATCGATTAATATATTGGAGAGTCTCCTAAAATGGCAAGACGTTAGGAAGAGCAAAGTGTCACATAAACATCACAATACTTAGCCGTTCGTACTTTGATCTGCGAGATGGTATGAGAGAGAGAGAGAGAGAGAGAGAGAGAGAGAGAGAGAGAGAGAGAGAGAGAATGAGTTTGAGTCTGGCCTGGGTTTAGGCATGACCCCATAGGCCACTGTGTAAATGTGGACCTTACACCCTCTAAGCCCCGGTTTCCTTATGGTTAAAAAGTGGGGGAAAATATATACCTTGGTTTAGAGAAATGGTTTGCTGTGTCAAAGTAAATGCAGCATAAGTGTGAAGACCTAAAGTTTGAATCCACAAAACCCACATGTAGCTGGATTCATTGTGTGAGTATCTTTAATATCTGTGCTCCTACAGAGAGATCAGAGGTGGAGGGAGGAGAATCCACAGAAGCTCCCGGGCTGGCAGCCTGGCACACACAGTAGGATAAGAACAGATAGACCCTGTCTCAAACAGTGGAAAGTGAAGACCTACACTAAAGATTCTCCTCTGTCCTCCATACTCCACTGTCCACACACCCGTGTTCTGTCCTTCTGTGTAAACAGGGACTGTACTTTCATTTCTGGCTACTCAGACCCAGATCATCATACAGAAACTATATTAATTACAACGCTGTTTGGCCAATAGCTTAGGCATTTTTATAGCTAGATCTTATGTCTTAAATTAAGCCGTTTTTTTATTAATCTGTGTATCACCATGAGACTGTGGCTTACCGGTAAGGTTCTGGTGTCTTTCTCTTTTGGCAGCTACACGGTGTCTGCCTGACTCTGCCTTCTTTCTCCCTGCATTCAATTTAGTTTTCCCACCCACCTATATTCTGCCCCATCATAGGCCAAAGAATCTTCTTTATTAACCAGTGGTAATTAAACATATTCCTAGTATACAGAGGAGAATCCCACATCTCTTCTGTCTCTCCCCATCCTCATATGCACACCATCTTCTTTGTACATATGTCTTAGAGTTTTCTTGCTGCAGCAAAACATCGAAAGCAAGTTGGAGAGGAAAGGGTTTTTTGACTTACACTTCCATATCACTGTTCATCATCGAGGGAAGGAAGTCAGGACAGGAATTCAAACAGGGCAAGAACCTGGGGGCAGGAACTAATGCAGAGGCCATTGAGGGGTGCTGCTTACTGGTTTGCTTCCCCCGGTACAATTAGCCTGCTTTCTTATAGCTTATATATTTTCAACCCAGGACCTCCTGGCCAGGGATGGAACCACCCACAATGGAATGGGCCCTCCCCCATCTATCGCTGATCAAGAAAATGCCTTACAGCTAACAGTTATGAAGGCATTTTCTCAATTGAGATTCCCTCCTCTCAGATAACTCTACCCATGCATCAAGTTGCCATAAGGTCAGCAGCACAACATCCATACACAAAAATAAAATAACTACCTTAAAGTGATATTAGAAGGATGGTAGACGATAAATCACACGTGTCCGCACAGTGCAAGTAAAACACTGAATGGCTGTCACCCAGTGAATGAATGACAGGAACCCTCTTCAGCAGCAGTCAGTGTTGCTTTCACACCTATAAACCAGCACCCCAGTTCCTGCAGCTGTGGATGCATCTATCCCCTAGAAGTGTGGCCTCCATGCATGCGGCACCAGTCCCAGATTAGCCCATCTCCTTCTACCTGACTTCTATCATTCTTCTCATGGGCCAAGATCTCAAGGCCATAAAACCTCTATCTTGAGCTGAAAAAGCAAGCAAGCAAACAAACTCACTCATCTACTTTCTTGTCCTTCAGCCTCAGTTTAAACGAACTTTTCCATAGTGAATCATCCCGGAATGCCCCCAAACCTTAGCCTCGACTTTGTTTTCCTAGTGCTTTCCCACGCGAGGAACTCCTCCCAGTTCGGCTAGTGTACTTCATGCACCGCTGAGTGTCTGCCTCGATCACAGGTGTAGGCTATACTGCTAAATCTTGTGCTCAGTTCCTCCTGTGGGGGGGTCAGCCGGCACTCAGTGAATATTCTCAGGATGAAAAAATGCATCCTGCTTTGCTTACGGCTCTGTGATAAACATCATGACCAAAAGTAAGTTAGGGAGAGAAGGGTTTATTTCCCCTCAAGGTTACCGTCCACCACGAAGGAAAGTCAGGGCAGAAACTCAAGGCAGGAACCTAGGAGTAAGAACCAAAGCAGAGAATATGGATGAGTGATGATTGCTGGCTTGCTCAACTCGCTTTGTTAAACCACACAGGACCACTTGTCCAGGAATGCCATTGCCCATAGTGGGCTGGGTCCTTCCACTTCAATGACCAATCACTACACATTTGCCTACTGGAAGGATTTTCTCAATTGGAGTTCTTCTTTCCAGGTAACTCTACTTTGTTTCAAGTTGCCAAAAAGAAAAAAAAAAACAAAATAAAATTGCCAAGAAAAAGTTGCCTCCAAAAAAGACAACTAACCGGACAAAATGAATAGATGAGCAATTGAATATTATGTCAAAGATTCCCCTTTTACATTTCCTGACCCGTGTGTGTAGAAAGAACAGTGTAGAATGTGAGCCATGAAATCCTTTACTGAAGTTACAGAACTTTGTCCAAACTTGAGCCTTTTCCACCCCTAAAGAGGACCAGATATCCTCAGGGACCATTCATTCTCTGCGGCACAGCAGCCTTGCGTATCAAGTGAGCTGTATCCAGTCAGACTAGGGCGATATTCTGGATCATAAAACGCTACCAACGCTCTGAAACAGATGCTGCATTTTATGATGGAAGCGGAGATGCCAGGGCCCGCAGGTGCCGGCTGCCATGTGCTCTGTGGAGAATCACTAGAGTTCTTTAGAGGAGGGCATGTTTACCCAACCCTAGGCAGCAGGAATGGCTTCATTTCAGCTTTACAAGAAGCATAATAGGAAAGAAAGATAGATGGCCAAGACCTCATCCCTGGAAGCATATTGTCTTAAGTTGAAGAAATGCCCATCCTAACCAAGAAAGAAGTATGATAGTTGGGTGATGGCAGCTCATGCCTGTAATCCCAGCACTTGGCAGGCAGAGGCAAGTGCATCTCTGAGATTGAGGTCAGTCAGGTCTACAGAGCAAGATCCAGGATAGCCAGGGTTACACAGAGAAACCCCGTCTTGGAAAACAAAACAAACAAAACAGAAACAACAACACATATACACACACAAAAGAAGGAAGCATGACATAGCTAGAACCAAGGACCAGATAGCTCATCTTGCTAGCAGTGCCCCTGCATTAGGTGTCAAAGCTCTCAACGATGTTCTTAATTAATATTTTAAGGAAAAGGAGAAACATTGAACACACTACTGCTGCACTTGCAAGTTCCCCGATGCACTGGAAGGTTCCTCAACCTGGAACTTAAGCCACATTAGGAAGGAGTTGTCTTATTTGAAAAGTTTGAATCTTTGCCTATCCTAGGGCTTGCAACCAATATGTGAAAGGCTCATGAATGGCAAGGAACTTGCCGCTGCCTTTGAAATGTAGTGCTGGCCAGTGGATCTCAAAGTAGCTGCTAAAAGACACCGTGACATATATTGTGTGGGTACTTCGTGGTCCTGTGTGAAGGGGGTCCTTTCAGGGGCTCAGTATTATACCCCTTTAGCCCACTTCCAGCCCATTTTATATATGCGTTGCACCAAGAGGAGTTTTTCTAGCTTCTTATTTAATGACTTCCATCTTCCTCATAAGAAGAGAACCCTTAGGATCTACAATATTGGTTCAGTGAGATAGCTCGTTGAATAAAACACTTGCCACGTAAGTCTAAGGTTGTGAGTTTGATTTTTGGAACCTCCGGAAGGTAGAAGGAAAGAAATGACCCCATGGAAGGGATCTTTGGAACTCCACATAGTGTGCCCTTATGCCCACAAGTACATATCAGATGTATGCAATAAAAATAAAAAGCATTTTTTTTATTAAAAGAAGATCTGATCTCTGAGCAAACTTCCAGCATGTAATATAGTATTATTATCAATTATTTTGGGTTTGGATGTGCTGAGGATGAAATCCCGGGGGCCTTGCACATGTTAGGCAAATTCTCTACCACTCAACTGTCTTCCCAGACAGATACACCATTACTAAGTGCAGTTGCCATGGTGTGCTCATGGTCTCCCAAACACAGTGAGAGCTGATGCATCCAACCCTCAGTCACACCTTCCCCCGACCCCTTCCCTTCGGCCTCTGGCAACCACCACTGTCCTGTCTGTTTTTCTGGTCTCTCAGAGCTGTCCTTGGTGAGGCAGCCACCAAGTTGGAAAACTATACTTAGTTTTCCAAGTGCCAAACTGTTCAAAAGAAGGATAGAAGGCCCCCATGGGCCCCTAACACTACCGCCTCTCTGAACTCAATGACCTTACCAGACCCCTCACATTAGGCGCAAAAGCCGATAATCAGTAACAGGGGCGTTTGTAAACAAGAAGATGGTCTCGAGTCATTTGCTGTCACAGGCATGTTTTTCTTCTATGCCCCGAGTCTCTGTACAAAGAGATTTACCATCTCTCTCCACCCCAGTTCCTCTTTTCCAGATGTTCTGAAACAATATCAACTGACCCAGTTTGCCCCTGAGAGGTTTAGAAAGGTGCATTTATAGAAAGGCTGGCTGAGCGAGGCCCACACATTCCCTCAGCAGCTTAGACCTAGATAATCTCCCCAAACGCAGTATTGGATCTGACTTTCCCTACGGCACTTTGGTAAGGTTTGCAGAAAGCGAGATGCTAAACACTCCTGAGGAGAAGAAGAAACTTAAGAAGCTTAACAATGGTTGCTGGAACATTATCACCAGCTATCGGCGTAATAGAATCCAGTCAGTCCCCACCTACAGGCACAGAATTTAGGCTTAAGCAGATGAAGACAATCCCGAGGAAGTGTGTGGTCTTAAGTGGTTAAATATCCGCGAGTCAAAGGGAACCCCTTTGTTAGTGGAAAACCTCAACATGTGTCATTGGCCTTTTGTGTCGAATATTATGAAGACAAATGACAGTAGCAAAACTGAATGTGCCCAAGAGGCCTTCCAAGGTTTTCACCGACAGTCATGAAGAAGTGCAACCCCTGAAATTTGTGGGTGGAGATTGCTTTGTTCTTTGCATGTGGGCAACAAATGTCAGAGCATCCCTGGGATCAGAATGGAGCTCTTGTAACAGAGGTGAGCCTTTTTTTTTTTTGGAGAGAAACACAATTCAGTCATAGCAAAGGAGTCTGCAATTCCCAAGTGCAGGTTAGAATCTGCTCAGAAAGTGGATTAATTCTTCCTCAGTCCCATCCTCAGTGTGTCGAGGACATTGAATAGAATAAGTACACCCTACCTTTAAAGTAAACGACATGGCAAAGTCTGAAAATGAGGACTACTTTCCGTTCTACAGCGCATCAGTCATCCAAAAGCATCGAGGCGGAATGAACAACCTTCCTGGAATTCCCAGCGGTCACCCCGTGTTGGGGACCTTTACATACAAAAGGGAACAGGAGCTACACACCCCAGATTGCCTGACAGTAGCCTCCATTTTGGAATCTTTTACAGGGAATACTGCAACAAGTTTCCAGCTAACTGCTGAGTGGACCACAGCCCTAGGCTGGAGTTCTGTAATATATGGGCCTTTATCTCTGGGGAGGCTGGAGAAACTTGCACTAATGTGTCTAAACAGCTCAGATGCTACAGAAGAAGTGGAATTCTAACTTCACGTGAAAAAGATTCCCACTTGAGAGGAAAGGCCCCATTCTTGGCTGGCAAGCGGGTGGTGTGGACCAGCCAAGACTGAGGACTTCGAGTTAGCTAGCTGCCATGGCTGGTGTTTCTGATGTCTGTCCCTGACCTACTCATAGAAACATGAGTTAAATTACCCTTATCTCAACATCCTTAACTATCATTGGTGTTATTGGTCATAAAATTAGCCACTTCCTCTCATTTTAGATCCACCTTCAGTTTTGGGTGGTTTGAGTTGAGTGGGTTGGACAGGGGGAAATGGGTGATTTCCTCCTGTCTCTGCTGGAGTTAATCTCTCTTCTAGATGCTGCCTAAGCATCTCTTTCAACGCTGGCGCATGGTTAGCAGCACAACTGTGAGAACTAAATTCTTCTTTAGACTGTTCCAGTTCAAAGTCCAAATGATAGATGATTTCCGCATCCTAAAGCAAACACTTAAGCACTTAGATTTCTTGCAACAATTTATTCCAGTTTGAACAAGATAGTCCATTTCTCATTGAGACATAGAAGCGGCAGGTTATGCATTTGCAAACAAAAATGTCTGACTTCTATTCAATTATTGGAGGGGGGACCTCGAAAGAGCTTTATAGTAGAAGTATTATTTTATAGTGTGCACCATTCTGTATTTGGGAAGTTTCCTCCTGTCTGTATAGATCGCTGTTCTTGAAGGTTCTGCTGAATTCTAAATTGGCGCAGTTTTTGAACAGTGCTCTTTAGACAATCTTGGTTGACACTGGTCACCCCAAGAAGATTCACCTCTACTTCTTTTGCGTTTATAATGTCCCTGCCCCCAAATAGCTAACTGAACTATGGTGAAGCCAAGTTGGTTTCAAACCTAGAAAGTATTCCCAGCCCCTATCTCAACTTATTTCCTTTTAGCTAGAGTGAAACATTTGTTTCAGCCAATATGCTTTGTTCAAGAAGGGGGCAATGAAATGGCTCAGGGTGTCAGAAGGCTTTCTGGGAAGCCTGTCAACATGATAGTTACATCCCCAAATCCCGTTCCCGTTGTGGAAGGAGAGAACCGACTCCAGAAAATTGTCCTCTGATCTCTACCGGTGATTGGACAATGTGTGTATGTGTGTGTGTGTGTGTAGTGTGTAGTGTGTATGTGTGGTGTGTATGGTATGTGTGGTATGTGTGTATGTGTGTGTGTGAGTGTGTGTGGTGTGCAGTGTGTGTGTGTGTGTGGTATGTGTGGTGTGTGTGTGTGTGAGTGTGTGTAGTGTGAATGTGTATGGTATGTGTGGTGTGTGTGTATATGTGTGTGGTGTGTGTACGTGTGTGTGGTGTGCGAGTAGAAAAAAACCTATTTAAGTGCTGTGGCATGGATCTACAATCCAAGCCTCAGGTCCACTTTAACTGTGGAAATATTTGTAAACATCTCCAGCTGTCATCAGAGAAACTTCTTCTTACAGTGGACGGGAACTAACACATTGTCCACAAGTGGACAAGGTGCAGAGAGCGGGAGACTTTGGAACACTCAGCCCTAAATGGGCCGCCTTTATCAAATCCCTCCCCTCAGGGCTCAGGGAGCTATGCGGAAGAGGAGGCAGAAAGACTAAGAGCCAGAGGGGATGGTGACTCTGAGGAAACCGTGTCTTCCAGGAGCACAGGACTGAGGCACGTGTGAACTCACAGAAAGTGTGGCGGCATGCATGCGGCCTGAGCAGGTTCCAGCCAGACAGGGCCCCCAGAGCTGAGAAGGGGAAGTAGACAGGAGCTCCCAACCCTAACGAAGAAACTACCTCCAGTTCACAAACATTTGCAAAGAAAAGATTAGCTTGTTCAATGGAATCACACTGAGCATATAAGCCACACTTAGGGGTAGTTTCCATACCCAGCATTAGACAAGCAACACCAAATCCAATGGTAATTTTGTAGATTTTTGTCTCATATTGCTTTGTTTAGCATTTTTTTTAAAAAAAAATTTTTTACTGATCTTTTGCTTGTATAGTATTGTTTCTAATTTTGTGTTATTATGAGTTTATTCTGTGTGTATGTGTGTATGTATGTCTGTCTTTCTGTCTCTCTGTGTGTATATTACTTGTACTTTTCCTTTTATTTTTATTTTTACGTTTATTCTGGTTTGTCTTATTTGCCTCTTAGTATTCTAAAGAGAGAGAGAGAAAGACAGTTTGAGTTGGATGGGTGGGGAGATGGGAGGACCTAGGGGGAGCCAGGGAGGGGAACGATGATCAGAATATATGTCTAAAACATATTTTCAATTAATAGCAAAAAGATGAGTCCTTATTACTTATACCACCAACCATAAAAGAGCCACCCTACTTCTTCCTTCCAACCTGCAGGAAAAGGTACAATTCCTACCTTCTCTGCCATTCTGTATTATTGTCAAGTATAATTTGTATTCTACATTTGGTCCACAGAGACTCAAGGGAACTGTAACACCTTTGAACATGAAGGTGTTAATCGTCCTGTGATAAATCTCCTGACTGGCAGGTCCTTGGGGGAATCCAGGTCTCTATCCCATGGTTGCTTCTCAGGATGTCAATAACGAGGAGTGATCTGTGCTTGTCTCTCATGCATGTGGCATGTACTGAGGGGATTGGTGCTCAGAACTTGCCCTGATGGAGAGTCTTCCAAGAGGGCTAACACTACTGCAAGCCAAAAGAGGAGCTACTGACTTGCAGAAAGGGCTCTCAGGTTCCTCCCTTGTTGTGACTGTCCAGTTGGGAGAACAGCTGTGGCTCCCCACAGCCACTAACTTTGGAAAGATGCTAAAGATGTATGGATTTGAAACAAATCCCTCTCCAGGTCTAACACCACAGCGTCTCCTCCTGGTCTTCCGAGTATCACCTTGTCCGACTGACCAGGGCTGGTAATTTATGACTCCCATTAAGAGGGTTGGCTAGATGTACAGACATGTCAATAATTATTTTTTTCTTTTGCCGGAGCTCAAACGACAAAGGAAAGCTCTGTCGAATGTCTTGTTTTAGCAGCAGACAGAACTGCCTGACCTGGGTTTTATGACAGACGTCAAATGCATTGACATGTGTTGGGAAGCAGATCACCTTATCGGCAAAGAAATGAAAGCCCACCAAGAAGACAAATGGGAAGCTTCCCTCAAGGGCTTCCTCGTTTCTGTGAGGGTTTGGCAATGACCCTGAAGAAGGGCCAAGGAGCAGATGAGGGTGGACACCCTGGAGACAGTCCCCTATTGTGGCACTAAGATACTATTGTAGCCGTGTCCCAGAGGGCTGGAGGAAGCGTGCAGAGGAGTGAGCAGGGTGCCTTGAAGAGATCAGCACAGGGACCAGGGGGAAGCAAGTTTTGCCTCCTTTACAGAGGACACAGATTTATGTGTTGGGTCCTGGAGGTCCCTGGGACCTGCTCAGGGACTGTTTTTCTTCTAGCCTTCCATTAGGAATTTAGCTCCATAATTATTTCCTGGGACTCTACCCAGCATCAGACACAGTGCCAGGCACTGGGGATGAGCACCAAGTGTTAATTAATGCTCCTGCTTCGGCCGTGCAGGCTACTTGTTAGGCCTGGTAAGTCCGTGTCACTGGAGAGCACTTGAGGTCTTGGGGTCACTTTTCTGCACTTCATTTTTCTTAACTGGGGAAACAGGCTCAGGATTCCTGCTCACACAGTTGAAAGGCTCGAACATGATGCCGTCTTTATGCTTCATGCATAGCACGCATGAGACCTGGGAGAAAGGAAGCTGTGCCCTGCATCCTCAGTGTGTCACTCACTCGGCACTTCCCATGGCTCCTGTGCACAGATGCCCACAACAGTAGAACATAGGCAGTCATGAGCTGTGTAATGGCGTTATGTCGGTGATGAATCCCGTATATGACAATGGCCATCTATAGGACTTTATGAGGAGGGGAAGCATCCTTCTGGCTGGACTATATTGTAGTCACAGTTAAGGCCGAGTGTAAGTATCAATTTGCCTATGTGGGGATGCTGGTCTGAACCAGCTCACTGTGTGGCCATTTCTAGTATAGCATACACAGTTATGCACAATGCACGGTACTTAACTGACTACTATGTTACTGATGTATGTGTGTGTGTGTGTGTGTGTATGCATTGCATGTGTTTATGTGTATGTATATATGAGACAGAGAGACAGAGTATCCATATGTATCTCAGTGCATTGATTAGTTTTTTTAGAAAAATTCTCTCACATATTCCCCTTCCTCCCTCAAATCTCTCCCTTGTGCCTCCCCTCTTCTCCAGATCCACCCCTCCACTTCCTCTCAAAAAAGAGCAGTCATCCCAGGGACATCAAACAGATATAGCATAGCAAGCTACAGGAAGACCAGACACATATCATCACATCAATGCTGGTCGAGGCAACCCAGTAGGAGGAAAAGGGTCCCATGAGTAGGCAAAAGAAAGAGTCAGAGACAGTGCCACTCCCACAAGAACACCAAGTTCTCAGCCCTGACATATATGCAGAGGACCTAGATTAGACCCCTACCGGCTCCCTGATCTCTCTGAGTCTCCATGAGATCCAGTCAGTTGATTCTGTGGGCCATATTCTTGTGGTGCCCCTGACCTGTCTGGTCCCTCTGACCCTTCTTCCCATTCCTCTACAGGACTCCCCTAGTTCAGCCTAATATTTGGCTGTGGGACTCTATCTGCTTCCATCAGTTGCTGGATGGAGTCTCTCTGGTCTCATTTGGTGACAATTCTTCTAGGCTCCAGCCCAGAACACTCTGCAGGCAGGACAAACTGTAGGTCGAAGGTTTTGTAGCTGGGTTGGTGTCCCTGTCTCTCCCCTTGAGCCTAGGTGGCTTACAGAAGATGGCTAGTTCAGACTCCATGTCCCCCATTACCAGGGGGTCTTTGCTAAGGTTCCATGAAGTTTCTACTGTACTAGGTTTCCACCCTACCTCTGAAATGCCCCCTATTCCAGTTGTTTCACCCCCTACAACCTGATCCCTCCTGTTCCCACGACCACCCACCCCCAGTCCACCCATGAAATCTATTCTATTTCCCCTTTCTAGGGAGATCCCACTGACGCCCTCCTTGTTATTTTCTGGATCCGTGGGCGGTAGCATGATTATCTTTTACTTTACAACTAATATCCACTTAATCAACTTGACACAAACTGAAACCGTGTAGGAAGAGGGAATCTCAGTTGAGAAAACGTCTCCATTAGCGTGGCTCGTAAACAAGCCTATGGGGACATTTTCTTGATTAATGATTTATATAGGAAGGAATAGCCTGTTGTGGGAAGTGCTAGCCTGGGCAGCTGAACCTGGGAGCTATAAGAACAGAAGCTCATCACAATCCTGGAGAGAGAATCAGTAAGTTCCTCCATGGCCTCTGTTTCAGTTCTTGCCACAAGTTCCTGCCCTGACTTCCCTTCATGATGGACTGTAGGCCGAAATCAACCCTTTCTTCTCTAGGTAACTTATCGCTGTGGTATTTATCACGCCAATAGGAAGCAAACTAGGACCCCCAGGTGGCCTCAAACTTGCTGTCTTCCTCCCTCTGTTTCTTGAATGATGAGAGTATAGGTGTGTGCCACCGAACTTGATTTGTAGTATGCATTTTATTAATTTAGAATATATTCTTCTTATTTAATCTTAAGCCAAAATAATTGATTTTCATATAAGATATCCCTATCATAGTTTTCTCTCCCTCGTCTCCTCTCAGATCCTCTTCTCTTTAGTGAAAAATAACTGGATGTAAATGGTGCTGTCACTGGTGCTGACATCCATTTAGCATCTTATGTTTGTCTCACCCCTTGAAACATCTCATATTCCGTAGCATATCTTAACTGACGTGGACCATCAACGTTTGCCTGAGTGTGTGCCGTCATGGTTGTTCAGCGACCAAGCCATATAGCAGTGCAGTTCCATATTGTGTGTCTACTGTGAGGCGACATCCAACTCTTAAGAGTCTATTGAAATGAAGAAGGCAAAAGTGAGGGTGGCGGAGAGAAGAACTGTCATACATTGAAAGAGGCCACCCACAAGTTATGTGGGTAGGGACACTGGAAAAGAGGAAGCAATGGCCACCAAACTGTCTGCCTTTCGTCTGAAAGATATTGAGGTTCAGGTCACTTATATGACCTTTTGCCAAAATGATCTTCTATTCTGTTCTGACCTCTCTCATCCCTCTGTGTGACGGATAACCAAGTGGATGCTGACAAATCAGTCTTTTGTGGAAATGTGTCATCCACAGCAGTATGCTGTGCTCAGTGGGGCAGGGCGGGATGATACTCACCCTTCAACCCAGCACCTGGGCACCACACAGGCCTTACTGGACTATTTGTGCTGACCTCCGTGTTTGCTCTGATACAGTGTTTGGCCCAAGGCACATGCCCAGTAGGTGCTTTCAGATTTATTCCAGTTGCTATATTTGACTAGACAATGATATTTTATTTTTGAAGTGATTACTTCAATCTCTAGAAGGGCATAAGGGATAAATTAAGCTGAAATGTAAGAAAGTCAACATTTCTTATTGGACCTCTTATTCTCTTAAAATGTTCCTTTCTGTGAGATGACCACAAAAGAGAACAGAGAATTTTATTCTTTCTGGGTGGGCCAGATATAAGCCATTGAGTTTTCTGTCTCTGTCTCTTTCTTGTGTGTGTGTATTGTCTGTGTTTGCACACACCTTTGAATGAGAAGAAAATTATGGCGAAAGTGAAGCAGCACAACCAAGAACATTCGAAATTTTTAAAAAAATTCAAGTGTGTATGTGTTCATGTGTGCATCTGTGTGTGTTCATGTGTGTCTGTGTGCAGGCATATGCATGTTGTGTGTGTTTGCATGCATGCGTGTGTGTTTGCATGCATGTGTGCATGCATGTGTGCGTGCATGTGCGTGCGTGCACATGTGTGTGTATGTGTGTTTGTGTGTGCACACGTGCATGTGTGTGTATGTGTGTGTGTGAAGATCAGAGGACAACTTTCAGTGTCAATCGTCTCCTCCCACCTTTCTTCGAGGCACAGTACTTTTATTCCTTGCAGTCACACAAGCCCACCTGCTCGCTCACGACCTTTGAGAGACCCTTCTGTTTCTGCCTCCAATTTCACCAAAGGAGTATTGGGATGACAGATCCAAGCTAACACACTTGTCTTTATATGTGCTTTGGAGATTCAAACTTGTGTCTTCACACTTAACTCACAAGTGTCTTTTCACTGAGCCATCTCCCCAGCTTCTCGTCTTTATTCTTTGTGAGGTTATACAAAATCAAGAGAGATGAAGCAGAAAGGGAAGAACTAATGTTAGGAGATTGTAGATGAGAGGAAGGAATATGGACAAGTATCATTAAAATCCATTTGAGAAGCCTGTATGGAAACTTACTACTCCAGATGCTGCCATTGCTCATAAAAAAAAAAAATCAGCAGATGCTAACATTAATACCCTCTTGTAAATGGGAGATCCTCACAGCCTGTTGCTTTGGGTCTTCTTTGGTGGTAGAATTATCAAGTGAAATTTGTCTAGGGCAGATCCTGGCTACTGGATTTCAGTCCCCTTGAACTATGTTTTGTGCCCCGTCAAGAAGAATGGTGGGGCATGAGTAAGCCGATTCCACAGACTTTATTCTTCAACCCGAGTGTCAGACGCTTTCCACAAGGAGCAGGGTGCAAAGTTCCCTGACTTATGGGAAAGTAAGGGCAAGCGAAGGAAGTGGAGAGTCAAAGGAGGTTCTGCCTGGGTTTCCACAGGATCCTAATTAGCTTTGTCCATCCTACAGAAGGACATGTCTCCCCGGAGACGTTGGTCTCCTAGGCTGGGTGGAAGAATGAAAAGAGGAAAGGCTTTCCGTTTGTGTTTTGAAAATGTCGGCTCTTGTCACTGGGCGTGTCACTGAGCCCCTTTGCAGGCCCATAGGTATTGTGCAAATTCTTATTTTCTCTTCTTCATTCTGACTTCACTATGCCCCCCTGTTCTTTTATTTTCCCCATGAATTTTCATTAAATTCATTACCTACTCTTAAGGGAGGGAGGTTCTCCAGGGTTTAATTGAGATGTAAGACACCACAAATAAAAAAAGTTGGGCGAGGGGGAAGTAGTTCTTGTTGCATTGTGGGACTACACTGTCTCACAAGTGTTTCTTGAGAAAGTATGCACTTCTTCTCCAGGAAGCTCTAGTCTCAGAGACCTTTATTAACATGATCTTTGGGAATGCAGTTTTAATTTTTTCCATAATCACCATACAAATTGATCATGATAATATCTGGGAAGAAAATAAGTGAACCAATGGCCTCATTAACTCGAATGCTAGGGGGGATGGCACTTGTCAGAGTTGGTGCCCTCATCCCATGGTGGCCAAGGCCTCTCTGTGTGACTTGATCCAGTCCCCTGTGGGATCTGGGCATTGTTTTCTGCCCAGCCTGTTTAAATTACCTCCTATATTTTGCTCCCTTACAGAATAATAGAAGAATTTGAAAGGTCCCAACCTTAGCAGTGGAGCTCCGCTGCACTCTACCCGGGATTTCTGAAGCTCCCACCACAGAGCTGTGCCTCTGATAAAGGCTCTTTTCCAACCTTTCCTTCATGACATCAGGGCCTCAGCCTGAGCTATGGGCAATACCCAAGATCAGTCAGGACTAAAATGTATGGCTCAAATGTGTAATTCTACATGCTGTTTTGCTGAATTGGAAGGGCCCCTTTGAAGCTCACGTTTTAATTTTAATTTAACACGCAAAATGGCAGAGATAAATAGATTTATCCAAAACACATTTGGTAACAGATTTTTTGAGTCAGTTATTAATTTTATTTAAGTGGTTTCTTTTTTATTTTTATAAACTGTGAAATTCAAGAGAAAGCAGAATCCCATGCACTCCCTTTTATTGATGGCCTGCTATGTGCCAAGAAAGGTGTTAAATGTTTTCAAATGCTGCCTCATTTATCCTGATCTTACAGACAAGCAAAAGAAGGTGTGAAGAGGTGAAGTTTCTCGCCCAGCTGGAAAGTAGCAGTCACTTACAGATTTGCCTCTGCTAAAAATGACTTTATGCAACTCTTTGAAAACTAACTTCTCAGGAGCTATGTGCAATTTCTCAGTGGACCTTTGTTCTGACAGACAGGAGCAGGGAAGTTCCTGTTCTTTTTAGGGGTACCGCAGGTTTCTAGACAGGGACTGCCATTCGATGGTGCCCAGTACCACACCCGGTACATGTGAGTGTGTCTTTAAGCATGGGATTGGGTTAAGAAATCTCTCTTGTTTTGTTTTAAACAAGCCCTTCTTTCTCCTGGTTGAGGCATGGGTGTACAGGGTACACTTGAAAGAGGGACAAACAAGCAATGGATGTCTCTGGAGCTGTGTCAGGAACTCATACACCCCTGAACTGGTGTGGACGTGGCTTCAGCATCCCTGAAGGACTTGCACCTTAGCATAGTCCCCATGGTGAAGGAGGTAGGCTGTGGTGTTCAGTGGTGGGTCCTTGGGAAAGCAATTAGGACCAGATAGAGTGTTTAGAGTAAATATCCCCTGGTTCAATCCCTGCTGCTTTACAAGAAGAGGAAGACCATAGCTTCCCCCTCCACCTCGCCCCCCCCCCCCCCCCCCGGCGCATTCCTTGTCTTTTGCCGTGGAATGCTCACTGTTGCTTTCCGTCTCTGCCTGCAATAAGACTATCACTCGATAAGGGAAACCTTGTATATGTGGAGCTGTAAGATAAATTAAACGTAATTTCTTTACAGAGTAGCCTTCTTCAAGTACTTCACCATTATGAAAAATGGATTCACTCAAGCTCTCTTTAAAATCTCTCAGCTCCTGTGATGGAAGGGGTGACATATTTTTAAAGTTACATATTCTTAACTCCTGAGAAATTTTATATGAATTTGGACTAACACCTACAATTTGGAACATATTGATCTTGAATCCAGTGCAACACACTGGCTAGCAATACGTTTTAAGTACCCACTGCATGCTGGGAAGTGTGGTACATGCTTCCGATTCACAGAGCCAAGTGCGCAGTCTCATGGGGAAAGGACTCAGGAAGAAAAGCCTATGAAAGCTAGCAATCCTCAGCAGAGCAGGCACAAATGAGGGACTCGGGGAGCTTTAGATTGGCAGGAGTCAATAAAACCAAGGCTTAGAGCTTTGCCTAGGAGTTGTTCACGTTAGAAAGTTTGGGAAACACACTATTTGGGAGAAAATATTTGATTTGATCAGAGAGCGTTATTACCTGGGAAAAACCTACAAACACGGTATAATTGATTCAAGAAAATGGTGCTGAATGGGGAAGGAAGCTTTAAGACCAAAGAAAATGTGGGAGAGCAGTAGAAGCCTGGTATACAGGCTCTTCCCTACAGGTCTTCTTGGAGGCTTTGATAATCCCCTTGTCAGCGTGAGTTTCTGATTCTGTGATGAAAACGGTGTCTTTAAGGTCGAGGCAGCCAGCAGCGGACTCCAGAACCTGAAGGAGCTCTGCTTCAGTGGGATAATTATAAGCCTTGGAGGAAGAACAGCAGCGCTGAGAGATGAAGCCCAAGGCAACCCATAACTAGGCATTTCCAGGCCTCAAGGCAAAGGAGAGCAAGAGTCACACCACAGTTCAGGGAGTGGAAGAAGAAAGCAGGGCGGTTCGGAAAATTTGTGAGCTCCAGTGGGTACCTCACGACTTGAGAGAGGTAAAACTTTAAAGGGTTTCTAGACTGGCAGCTTTGATGGCAAAATGTTGGGCCCCATGAGACATTTAATTAAATGTGGGGGCCTGTTATAATTTACCCACGTGGTTTTCATACATGTGTATGTATTGTACGTTGAGCATCATGTCCTTTCTTACTCTCCCACATCCTCTTTGTTTCTTCTGTAAAACACACCATCAGAGCTGGTTCCCAAGAAGCCAGCAACTGAAGATGCCTTTCTGGAGTCAGGTGTACAAGATCTTCATTTCATTTTACTCCGCTGTGTCAAGGGGGTCCTCATTCTCTTGCAATATCACAGGTATCATCCTAATTCATATCAAATGCTGCTTGACCACAAACATAAAAAACTGCAGCCGTGCTTAAATGAAAGCAAAATGCACAACAGTTATTGGCTACATACATTGGGAAAATGTACCTAGTCCAGTCGCCAACATTAGCAGTCACCGAAAGGAACAGCCAAAGGGGGGAAAAAAGAAGGAGGAGGAGGAGGAGGAGGAGGAGGAGGAGGAGGAGGAGGAGAAGAAGAAGAAGAAGAAGAAGAAGAAGGAAAGAAAAGAAAAAGGAAAAATAGAACAACTTTTACTTAATTTGCTTGTTATACTTTTTAATTCCTTTCAGTTACAAACATCTATCTATCTATCTATCTATCTATCTATCTATCTATCTATCTATCTATCTGTGTATGTGACTCTGTATGTGTGTACCTGACAAAGAGCACATGGTGGTCAGAATTCAACCTGTGGGAGTCCATTCTCTTCTTTCACCGTGTCGGTCCCAGGGACCACATTCAGGCCATCAGGCTTAGCACAAATACCTTTTAAAATTTAATTTAATTTTTTTAAAAAAAGAAAATAAACTATCTTTTTTTATTATACATAGCAATCCAAGTTCCCACTCCCTCCCCTCCTTCCATTTCCACCACTTACTGCTCCCACTCCATCCGCCATCCACTCCTCAGACAGGGTAAAGCACATTGCTTTGGGAAAGGTCCAAGGCCCTCTCTACTTTATCTAGGCTGAGCAAGATATCCATCCAAAGAGAACGGGTTTCCAAAAAACCAACACATGCAGTAGGGATAAATCCTGGTGCCACTGCCAGTGGCCCTCAGTCTGCCCCAGCCATGCAACTGTCAACCATATTCAGAGGGACTAGTTTGGGCCTATGTTTTTTCCTTCCCTGTCCGGCTGGAGTTGGTGAGCCCCCATTAGCTCTGGTAGACTGTTTCATTGGATGAACCCATCATGGTCTTTGCTCATATTCTCACTCCTCCCACTCTTCAACTGGACTTTGGGAGCTCAGTCCAGTGCTCCGATACAGGCCTCTGCTTCCATCAGTTGCTGGATGAAGGTTCTATGGTAATATTTAAGATATTTATCAGTCTGACTACAGGCCAAGGCAAGTTCGGGTATTCTCTCCTCTATTGCTTAGGGTCTTAGTTGGGGTCATCCTTGTAGATTCCTAAGAATTTCTCTAGAGCCAGGTTTCTTGCTAGCCCCATAATGGCTCCCTCAATCAAGATATCTCTCTCCTTGCTCTCATCTCTGTCCTTTCTCCATCTTGACTATCCCATTCCCTCAAGTTCTCCTCGCCCCTCCCCTTCTCCCCTTTTCTTCCCCTTCTACCCTCCCTTCTTCCCCCACCTCTATGCCACCAATTTTGTCAAGTGATCTTGACTATTTCCACTTTCCAGGTGGATTTATATATGTTTTTCTTAGGGTTCACCTTGTTACTTAGCTTCTCTAGGATCATGAACTATAAGCTCAAAATCCCTTATTTATAGCTAGTATCCACTTATGAATGAGTACATACCATATTCATCTTTTTGGGTCAGGGTTATCTCACTCAGGATAGTGTTTTCTAATTCCATGTATTTGCATGCAAATTTCAAGATGTCATTGTTTTTCACTGCCGAGTAGTACTCTAATGTGTAAATGTTGGCACAAATCTCTTTAAAAGTGGAGTCATCCTGCCTACCTTCTTTTAGGGGTTTCAATACAAAATTTCTCTGCATAACTCAAGATAGCCTGGGAATTACTTTGTAGCTCCAGCTCACCTCAAACTCCTCCTCCTCTGCCTAGGTTTAAACTGTGTACCACAATATCTGGCTGAATTTGCTTATCTTAAGCTCCCTGGAGCCCTTATGTAGGGGCAGAGTAACTACAGTCAGAAGCTGGCCTCTCCTTTGCTGTGTGCCCTCAGACAAGAAACAGAACTTTTAGAAGCTCTGCTTTGCCACTTGTAATAAAGATTCTTCATACAGTATTGGCCTCTTTATCAATAAGGTGGGGTAAGGATGAGTTAGGGTTAAAAAGTTACCATATTTTGAATGTATGAAATCAATTTCTTTAGGAAATAATGTATGCATTGTAATTCATTTAATGAATTTTATTATTGGTTTATTTGGTTTCCAGTTAATGACACATAATAATCTATCTATTTGAATTGCAAAAATCAAGCTGGTTTGAATTAAGGAGGTGTGAAAACTCTTGGGTTGAGAAAATATGTAACACTTTCATCAATTAAAAGTAGGTAAAATGTGCTAAAAATAATGGAAGGTTCATGTTGAACTGAACTGGCTTTCTTCACGAGCTTATATTTTTATGAAGTTCTGTGAAACAAATTTGAAACAGTGTCCATTATGGAATCTGTGTTAATTGTTATTATCACCATAAACTTCCCATGATTAAGAAAAGTTTGCAATTATGCCAACCAGAAGTGCACAGTGCCTGCCTTTCATTGCTTCCCAGATTTATTTTCAGTACTGAAGACTGATCTCCACCTTGGCAAACGGAGTGTGTGCAAAATTGAAAATTTCCTTTGGCTGTCCTGGGGATGTCCAAAATCACAGGTTTTGCTCACTTATGCCTTTGTTCTCTGTGCCTTTTGTACGAGTGAAGACTGTTTCTGTACAGACCCACCCTCCCGCCACAATCTTAAATATCACTGTGCTAGAAGGCACTGCAATCTTAATTAAAAGAGCAGTCTAATTATTTACCCTGGTTGGTTCACACAAACCTCTACAGTATAATCAGTGGACTCCCTGAAGGGGCGTCATGATATTTTAGAATGGGAAAGTTTGGTACTGGCTTGAGCTCAGCTAACAGGTAATGAAGTCTGACCTACAATTCACCTCTAGGTCACCAGATCAAATAGTACTTATCTGGGCAATGTCCGAAGGTATGCACTGATATTGACTGAGTGTTGGTGGGTGGCACAGAGAGAACCCTTTGCAGTCACCTCCCGGAGCCTCGGAGAACCTTCCGCGTGTTTCTGAGGGACAGAGGGAAAGCAGAGGGCAAACAAAGAGGTCATTCCCCTCTTGACAGTGTCCATGACAAGCCCACGAGGCAAGGTTGAGGACAGCTCAGATGGCTGGAGGTGTTTGGTGACAATCTCTTCCTGCACCTGGCCTGCAGTAACTACCGTTGCAGGGTGTGCCTAGGGCTGACTCATAAAGCAAGGTGGCCCTCTGGAAGTGAGACAGAGATGTTTCCAGGCCAAGCACAGGGGTCACATGTGTCCTTAAAACCTTTAGTTCTTAGCTTCTCTGGAATAATGAGGGAGAAACGTGTTACCGAAGGACACCCAAAGGGTCCTGGGGTCTCTCCCACAAGCATATTTTAGAAAAACAGGCCCTAACAATGTTGGATTAAAGACATAAGATGACCTGCCTCCACCTTAAAACATGTATCCGTGCCAAAGGTCTACTCAGATTGCATCATGGACTTGGTGGGCCTTAGAAAGAAGCAAATAGGACCCAAACATTCCTACAGCATGGCAGAAGAGTTTGGGCAATGGGGATTAATAATGAATATAAATTAATAAAAGACATTAAATAGAGAAAGCTGGTAGAAATGGAGTAAGTGTCCTGAGAGGTCTGTGAGGCAATAGAGCATGCAGCCTGGCTAGATATGGAAAACAGCTTTGAACACACCGCATGCTCCTTGGGCGTGTGGAGACTGGACAGCGCGTTTTTACTTACATAGATGAGTTCGCAGGGAGAGGGCGGTTCATCCAGGTAACAAGGTGAGAATAAGGATCCGACCTTCCAGGTCTGATTCTATCTGCAGTTTTGGCCGAGTCTAGAGTCAGGACTCCAGAGTGGAAATTGACTAACTCAGTTTCCTAATCCCATAGGCGTTGGGAGCAGGAAGGTCAGCGGAGATACAAACAAGTCTGTGGAGAAGGGCGTAGATGGATCCTCCCTTGGATGGTCCAGACAGGAAGAAGGACATGCTAGGCTCTCCCTGCATGTTACCTCTCTCCTAGGTAACAAGTAGGACCTAGGCAGCTTGTGGCTCTGACACCCAGACATGGGAAGATGGTGTAGGGCATGAAGTCAAACAGAAAGGTTTTATTTTGTAATGTGTTAATGCTCATATTGGTGAATTGGATCGAATGTTGATAGAATCTTCAAGCACATTCCATCAAGCTCAATAGGGAGTCAGTGCATCTACCCATTTCCCCAAAGTATATGTAGAGAGAACTCTTATTACATACGCTTTGCTGGTATTACAAAGCCAGCCATATTCTTGACCCTACAGAAACCACAGTCAAATGAAGGATTCTAGGAAGAAGACTCTTGCATCCTGGAAAGATGAATGAAGGGGAAACGGGCCCTTGAGTACTTACTTATTTGTGAATATTAAGAGGACAATGTCTTGCATGGAGAACCCGTTGCATGGGAGCTATGCATTGTCTTTTTGACTCTCCAAAGCCCCACTAGTCAATACATCGTGAGACAAACCCATCTTTCCTCTCACTGTGCTCAACCTAACACTTTCCAAGTAGGGTCAAGGTCAAACTCCTTTGTGCAGGTAACAGACTGGTCACCTTGTTGAACAGTTTGGGAACCACCTCTTGAGCTAAGTCCAAAGCTTCTGCCAGACTGATCTCTTTAACCAAAACATACCTTCTGAAATGCTAGCATCATTCTTATGCCCATCCTCCCTTTGGACACATTGTAATTATTTTTGCCGTTCCTCGAAGCTTACCCAACTCCTACGTAACCTCCCTCACGAAGCCCATACCCACTATCCCAGCTCAGGCTCATGTTGCTGTTTTCCAGCCTTGGAAGGCAAATTTTAGCTCGACCACTTAGCATTTATTTCATTGTCATCCCAACAATTATTTAGTAGCTTTGCCCCTTTTTCGCCATTAATGCTTGTAATATCGCTCCTTCCACCTTCACAGTGGTTGTTTCAGCTTACGGACCCTCCAAAGGGATGCTCATGTCGAAAGGGAGAATATACCCAATACTTGTCTGATTGTAGCAACGGATGTCTGTCAGGGAACAACTTGCTTGCGGCATGCAGGCTTCGCTCGGCTTACCATTTACCGCTTACGGATCCTTTTGGGGAAGTGTTAGGTTGAGCAAATAAATTTATAGGACTTCTCAGAGCCTTTAGTGAACTTCATTCAGAGGAAGGGGTATCACGAATCCTGGGGGGAAAACAGTGGCAACAGTGCTGGGCAGTTGGCCCCAAGCAGCCTCACTCAGGGAGTGGAGGTAGGCAATAAAATCTCAAAGCCTGCCCTCAGGGACTCACTATGTTCCATGAGGTTGCACATCTTAGATGTCTGCCACCTTCTACAAATAAGGCCTTAGCTGGGGATGCAGCCTATGGGGAATATTTCACACTGTGACGCAACCTAGAGCCAGGGAGGTGACTTCATCCTAAAGTGCTCTGGGCTTCAAAAGAGACAGCCTTTGTCTTAAAGAAGGCAGGAGGTACGTCCAATGGGTCTTCCCTCCCAGATGGGAAAGGTAAAACCCACAGACAAAGGAAGAATTAGTCTGAAGCTATGGGACTTGCAGTTCAGTGTGACTGTCGGGTTTTGCGTGAAGAGGTGCCTGGTTCCTGCTGTGGCTGCTGTGTGCACCTGGTGTAGTTATACAGGATGTCTCAAACATGCAGTCACAGCTCACGGACCGGGAAGACCCAGCTGGGTACGAGGTCAGCGCAGCCTTTAAGTCACATGGTTGTCTCTGGCTAGCAAAATAGTTCAGAAAAAACAATATTGATTCTTCTTATATTTTATAGAATAAAAGTATCAATTAAAGACAAAAATGACTGTTAATTCACTCAGTATTTATTGAGTGCCTATTATCCGCTGGACAGTTCCTGCCAAGTTGTATAAGTAGTAAATGAAAGACAGATGCTCTCGTGAAGGAGGACACAGGAAACATGGAAACGAACAGATCCTAATGACAGTGTTTACTAAAGAGGAAAATACTGCTAGAAAAAAGAAAAGGAGGACCTGGGAGGGAAAGGGTTGGGAGGGTCAGGGAAGACGCCTCTGTTCAGACAGCATGTGAGCAAGGGTATAAAGAGACTGTGGGAGGTATGTGGGCTAAAGGTCACCGCATAGGCAAGAGAAGAATGCCCAGATAAAGAAAAAGAGTGGCTTGAAGCAAGCTAAAGAAACATGATAGGCATTCTGGCCATGTCAACAGGTATTTTATCTGTAGGGGAATCAGGAAGCCATAGTGGATTCTGAGGAGGCGACTGCATTAGTACTTGCAAAGGAGCTTTCTGGGTATGTGGGGTAGAGAATGTATTGAAGATCCGGGTGGGCGGGGAGAGGGAAAGGGAAAAAGGGAAGGGGGGAATTTGGTTAGGTCATACGAGATGCTAGAAACCGGTGTCAGAACAGGATTTATTAGCCCTGCAATATTTGGTTTTGGAGGATTCATTGTAGCAGGGACTTCTCAAAAGTTTTAAGGCATTTAGCAGCATCCCTGGTGTCTACCACCTAGAGGCCAAGCTCTCCCCGCTAGTCCCTGCTCCAGCTATGACAACTCTAGGACAATTGTAGAACTGCGTTGTTGTTTGAGGGATGGAGGGTAGGTCTGAACAGTAGGAAGGAGAATCAGTGAGGAGGGGCATGATCAGTCTGATGAGGAAGAAGGAGGAGACCTGACGAGAGGCTGGGTTTCTGACAGGAAAATCTTTGGGTGGTGAAAGAAGGACAGGCTTTTTGGGAAAGACGCCTGTAAAGCTTCTGCTCACCAGGGCAGCTCAAGAGATCTCTTCAGTGGAGGCAGAGCAAGAATTGAATTTTTGGCTTGGAGTACAGAAAGGAGAGCTGCCTTGATAGACCCTTGACGGCCCATGCACAGTGACTGCGGTCATCACGAAGATGAATGGGACTGGTAAGGAAACATTGGAGAGGAAGAAGGGAGAGAAGAAAACAGGATGGAATTGTAACAAATCTAAAGAGCTAAAGCCTAAAGGAGGTGCTCCCAAGAAGATCAGAAGACCCACCAAAGGACTGAAGGACCGACCCAGGAGACAGCATAGTGATGAGATCTACGGCACTGGGTGTTGAAGATTGATTCTATCACTCATACCTCCCTTGCCGTTTACACGTGATTTAGCCTTTCTTCTCTCTCTCTCTCTCTCTCTCTCTCTCTCTCTCTCTCTCTCTTTCCCTCCCTCCCTCTCTTTCTTTCTCTGTCTCTCTCTTTCTTTCTCTTCCTTCCGTCCTTCCTTCCTTCTCTCTCTCCTTCCCTCCATCCTTCTCTCTCTTTCTTTGTTTCTTTTGTTCTTCCTTCCCTCCCTCTTTTCCTCCTTCTCTCCTTTCTTTCTTCCTTTCTCTCTCTATCCCTCCCTTCCCGCTCCTTCTCTTTCTTTCTCTCGTTTGTTCTTCCCTCCCTCCCTCCTTTCTTCCCTCTCTCCCTTCTTTTTTTCTGTCTTTCTTTTCTTTCCTTTTTTTTTGGGGGGGGTGTATATATCTGGGTAGTGCACCATTATGGGCTATGTATCCATATCTGTAAGCATATGTGTGAAAGCCAGAGGACAACTTCAAGTGTCATCAGGTATTATTGACCTATAATCTTTTATTCATTCATGTATTTATGTATTTATTTATTTATTTATCGAGATGGGGTACCTCACTGATCTGGAACTGGTCTCACTGTTCTTATTGTCAAATAAACTAGGTTGGTTGTCCGGTGAGAGCCAAAGTTCTTCTTGTCTTCAGCTGCCCCCCCACCCCCGCCGCCAACCCAGATCTGGATCTAAAATCATGGATGTCCGACAAAATTATACCTTGGTGCTTAGGATCAAACTGTGCTCCTCGTCCTTACAAGGCAAGCCCTTTACTGGCTGGGTTGTCCCTCTCTAAACACTTCAGTGTTGTTGAAGGGATTAAATGAACGTCTTGTATAAAAATCTTTAGCCTAGTCCCTCGGACTTTAGTTGGTGCTGGGGAAAATGGTAAGTGCAGGAAGAGGTGTGGAGAGAGACACAGCTGTGGGGGCTAATAGAGGTGGAGACAGTCATTAAGAAAACATTCCACTGGCAGCCCATGGCAGCGTGAGCAGAGGGAGCCGCATCTCAGCTAGCATGCTTGAATAGGAGCTGCTGTAACTCTACACAGCCCAAAGCTCGCCATGCCCTCGGGTAATGTAAGGAAAGGTGTTTGCCTCCTTCGCCTCCAGGACAGGTGCTCAACTGATACAATTTAGGGTCTCAAATTCCACAGCTTAATTGTTTGTTCTACACACAAGCTAGCCCAGCTCGGAACACCTGTGGACTAAGTTCTTTTGATGCACCAGAGCCTGTCTTTTATTAAGCTTTTGCAAGCAGTCAAAAGAAGACCAAATGTCCATATGTCCCATTTATCCACATGGGCAAGAAGGAAGCCCTCTTGGGGACTGCACAGTTACTACTGAAAATAGCCATCAGCTCCTTGTGCTTTGGAAAATATGGTTATGCAATTAATGCAACCAGAGTTAGATATGAAATAAATTGAAATATTTTATATGTATAAAAACTTGCCTACACATACATAAAATTTCCTATTAGTTGTACTTGAGGTTTATCCATGTTGAATCGATAAAAAATGATTTAGAATGGATGGCTTCCAACAGCTGGTTACGCTTTCAGTCTTCCATAAAGAAGTTAAAATTAATTTTAATATGTTGACGGTGCTTATTGATGATAATATTCATAATAAATATCCATCGGAAAAATTCTCTGGCATATCTATGTGACAGAAAGGTCAGGAGTGTTAATGACGATCACCATACAAAATGCAATTCAGTCAATTACTTTAATTAAATCTAAAACTACTTTATGTCTTCTCATTTATATAGTAAACTGATAGGGGGGGAAAGGGCAGCATCTTTATCCGGCTTCTTTTAGAGTCCAAAGTTGAGGAGGGGGGAGCTTTCAGATTTTGCTTTAAGATTTGTAGCTCTGTGTTCATTCTGGAATATTTAATGTAATTATGGGTCTTGCACGCAGTGTGCTTGCTATAACAAGAGGAAGAAAAGGTGGCGATTTCCTTCTGAATGCGTTTTGCAGAAGGAGAGATTTGCCTCTGCAGACACTAATCTTGTATTTAACACACTGGGTGATACTGGCTACAGCCAACATTCCAGGATAAATGGTAGAAACGTCTGAATTTCTTTCATCACATAGTTGGGGATCAGAAGAGAAAGAAGTTAGCTATTTGAATTCTTTACAACCTCCTAAGCCTGAGCCTTTAAAATTCACTTGGCAGTTTGACTCCACAAAAGGTTCTTTCCAAAACGATGGTGTCCTACAGAACTTTGCATTTCTTACTATGTTGTTAAACATGAAAATCGGGAAACTGGACATTTAAACATAAAAGGCATCGGGCCTGGGGAAATGTCTCAATGGTGAATCCTCATCACCAAGCCAAAATCAGGAAGGGAGATAAAGAGAGATTACTTGGGGCAGACAGGCTAGCTAGACTAGCTAGAGTCAGAGAGCTCCGGGTTCAGTGAGAGAGACCCTGCCTTAGGGAGTGGTCAACTCAGGGATTCAATTTCAACTTTGGGTCTCCACATCTACACACACACCTACGCATGCACCCCCACACACATGTGCACCCCCACCACGTCTACCATATATACATGTAGATACGTAAGAAGGAATCACTCAACTAATATAAAAATTCGGCTGATTTTCAAGTTACTTAGTGCTTAGTACTTAGCATTACAATCAAACCACGCGAAGTCTTGTCTGTATCCTCACAGGAATCGATTTCTAGACTGAAGGAGCTGAGAAACAAATGTACAAAAAGCAAAGTGAGTGGTATTGGAGAGTAGGAAAAACTGAGAAGGAAACCAAGCAGGACACTGAGTGGGAAACTCCCTGTGTTTCCCAGACTGTAGTAGTTTGGGATAGAAAACCCTGCATCTCAACAAATGAATTTACACCTATTTGGACAGTCCTAGATGAACTTAGACCTATTTGGACAATTGCCACATCCAACTACATCTTTAACTGGATAGTTAAATATCCAAAACACTTCAGAATTTGAAACTTTTGGACCAACATCACGGCACCACGGGTGGAAACTTTGCTTTTCACCTCACATAACGGGTAGAGTCAAACTTCATGTGCACTAGAAGTATTATGTAAAATTGTCTTCAGTCTGTGTAGGTAAAATAGATCCGAAGCATAAAGGAATTTTGCGTTTACAACTGGGTCTTCCTTGAAACTCTCCTGTTGTGTGTTATGTCAACATTGCAAAACCAAAACAAATCATGACTCTAAACTACTCTGGATCCAGGCACTTTGTCATATGATCTTCAATCTGCAATGGGAGTGTTCTCTAGGGGTGTCAAAGAATGCCTCTCTAGGAAGGACATATTTGAGTTGGGGTAATAGCAATTCAAAGGCTCTACCGGCATACATCCACAGAAATAGCAAGGCAAGGAGCATCCTCTTCCAATATGCTCCCACAAAGGGATCCATGCTTTAAGAAAACTAAACGTATGTAAGATGTTTTCTATCAACCAAAAATTGTCACAATCTGATCTCTTTTCATAACTCTAAATGACAAGAATTAGTATTTCCATTTTCCATATCAGATATGTATCTGCATAGGTTCAAAGCCTAGTGCATATGAAGGAGTGAGCTGAAACTGCTTTAGGAAGGAAGAATCACTGGGCCATAGCCAAAAGGCTGAAAGACAAAGGTAAAGAAAGAATGTTGAAAGCAGCAAGGGAAATGCAGATTCCTCAATAGGATTGACAGCTGCCTTACTACAGAAGCAGAGAGCCCAAAAGGGCAATTCTTCACACAGTAGGCAGGAAGACAGAAAGATAAAGAATTCCATCCCAGGAAAAAATTATCCTGCAAAATTAGACAAGAAATACAGTCAAGACCAGTGAAGAAGGCGGGGAAAAAGGGACCACAATGGCAATGCATTTGCTCTGAAAGAACTAGAGTCCTTCATGTAGAGTTGAAGGACAGTAGGAAGTGACTCGCTAATGGGGAGATGAAGCTGCACAAGCAAGTATGAGCGCCAGCATTAGTGAATCTCTGTAAATCTATTCTTCTTTTCTTTATGAGCCAATGTTATAAGCAGGAATCATTCAGCAGCCTATGTATATAAATACAGAGGTTATAAAAAATAAATAAATACAGAAGTAATTACTCTAATTGCACAAAGAAGATGAAGGAGATGGAGACACTTTGTAGCAATGTTATAAGTCATTGATAATAATACTCAGAGTGATCCTCTGAAAGTAACTAAAACCAAATACAAAAATCCGGTAAGAGTAACTCTACATACATTAAGACAAAGACATTTTATAATAATGAAAAGGGCCAACCAGGAAGACACTGTAGTTATAAACATATATATATGTATGTATATACGTATATATGTATATATGTATATAAACATATATATATATATACCCAGACTGAAAAGGAAAGAATAAAATTATCTCCATTTAAAGATGATATTATCTCATTCATAGATATCTCATAAAATTATCTCCATTTAAAGATGATATTATCTCATTCATAGATATCTCATTCATAGAAAATCCCAAGGAATCAATTCAAATTCTCTCAGAGTTAACAGATGAGTTACCAAGGTTGCAGAATACAAGATCAATATACAAAGACTATTTTTACTTTGATACATTCGCAAGAAGCCAATAGAAAATACAGTTAAGAAAACAATTCAATTTACTGACATCAAAAGTAATAAAACATTTCAGAGTAAGTTCAACAAATCATGCAACATTCAGACAATGAACACTACAAACTTGCAGAAACAAGTTAAAACTCCAGAACACAGGAAAGACATCCCATGTTCATGAGCTGGAAGACTCAGCATTAATATGCATAGTTATTGCAAATCCTTTCAAAATTACTGATGATTTTTCTTCTTGCATGAATAGACTGAGCCTAAAAATTCAAAGGTGACCTATGGGGGTTCAGTGTAGGCAAGACAAGGCAATCCTGAAAACAAGTGGAATGTGAAGCTGATTATAAAGTTAAAACAATCAGGAAAGTTTGGCCATGTTCTACATAAAGGTAAATACTTGGATCAACAGAATTGAACTGAGCATCCAGAAATAAATTTTTTTCTAAACCAGTCAACTGATTTTGGACAGGGGTACCAAGTACCATGTGATGAAAGAAAATAAAATCTTCTCAAAATGTGATCCTGGGGTAACTGAATGTCTATTTGCAAAAGACTATAATTAGTCCATCTGCCCCATGTTATGTTCAAAAATAAGCCCAAGATGGATTATAGAATTAAATGTAGGCACTAAGACAGAAGTAGGCAATAGTTTTCTAAATATGACACCACAAGGAAAAGCATCGAGAGAAAAGAGAATGTAAGTCTAACTTTATCAAGGTTACTAAGAAACTTTTATGTTTCAAAATGCCATCAAGAAAGTGAAAACACAAGTAACAGGACAAAGCAGTATTTTCAAGTCATATATTTGATGAGGAACTTGAAGGCAGAGTATAAAATGTTTCTCAAAATTAAAAAACGAAAAGACAAACATTCAGTGAAAAATGAGCTTTGATGGGCTAAGGAGATGGTTCAGTTAGCAAAATGCTTACCACCCCAGTAGGAAGACCTGAGTTTGATCTCCAGAACTCACATGGAAATCAGTCATGGGGGCAGGTACTAAGTGTTTGGGGTGCTCAGACAGGCTGATCTCTGTAGCTCACTGGGAACCAACATAGCCTAGTTGACAAGATCAGGGTCCTTGAGAGACCCTGTCTCAAAAAACCAAGGTGGATGTTGCCTGGGTAATGATACTTGAGGTCAACATGTGAGCACATGAACTCACACACATGTGCAATGCCCCCGCCACATGCATGCACATACTAGGGAAAGCTTTGTGTACTAAGATTTGAGTAGATCCCTTTCTCTGAAGAAAATGTGCAAATTACCAATAAGTACATGAAAAGATGTCCAGTATCAGGAGTCTTTAGGAAAATGCAAATAAAAGTTACAATGGCATTCCACTGTGCATATTCACTAAGAGGTGAAAATAGAAGAAGAGAGACAATGAGATTTGATGAGAGAAATCAACACCCCCATGCACTGACGGTAGGATTAAGAAATACTGCAGAAAGTATGTCAGGTTCTCAAAATGTAAAACAGAGTTCTCATAGGATATGGTAATTTCACACTTAGGCTTGTAACTGGGAGAACTGAAAACTTAGGAACATGGTAACAGCTTCAAGAATCTTAATAGCCATTTTATTCAGGCTGCCAAAAGAGGAAGCCACTTAAGAACTGATCAGCTGGCGATCACGTAACCAAAGCATGATATACCCAGACACTGGATCATACTGGAATGTCTAAAAAAGAAAAGAAGTACTTGTGTGATATGTGGATGACCCTTGAGCATTTTCCAGTTAGCAAGAGGAGCTGGACACCTAGGATGACATAATATACGTCTCTATTTATATTAAATGTTGAGCACAGGCAAATCCATAGAGGCAGAAAGGAGGTTGGTGGTTGCTGTGCAGCAGAGGAGAACTAGCGACCGCTCGCTGACTTAAGTTCTGGGACCACCAGCGCAGCATCAGGGTCTAAGTAGTTAATTTCTCTAAGGCATAATAACTGGCTGGGTTCAAAGTTGCCTGCTAGTACCCATTACCCACTTCCTCCTGTCTTTTTTAGATGGTTGGAAGACCGTGCCACTGGAATGAATTTCCCAGGTGCCCTTGCAGGTGGGTGTATCCATTTGTCTTCACTATAAAAACGTGAAAGGAAATTACTAGCCCTTTACCTCCTTCTTCCATTTTCAGCGGGTTGAAGCGCACGCATGGGGTGCTGAGCTGTCTTTGAATACACTGTCAAGAGCAACAGACAGACCATAGGCTGTGCTGCACCGCCAATTGGAGGGCAGAACCTTCCTAATCTCACTGATGACAAGGGAGAACAAACTCTCCATCATGTGCTAGCCATTGGCATTCAAATCTATAAAATAACATCTTGGGCGTCTTAGTCAAAGCTATACACGTTATTCTTTTCCCTTCCTTTGGACCTATTCTCAGATGGTTCCAGATGAACAGCTAAGGGCCTTAGGGTAAATGAGCACCGTCCTCTCGTTTTGGGACTTGAAAGTATAGTCGGGAAGTTGGTCAAATGCACAAATTGCAGAAAATGCAATAAAGAACAGGAGCAGAGTTGGGCGGTGGTGGTGCACGCCTTTAATCCCAGCACTCGGGAGGCAGAGGCAGGCGGATCTTTGTGAGTTCGAGACCAGCCTGGACTACAAGAGCTAGTTCCAGTGTAGGCTCCAAAGCCACAGAGAAACCCTGTTTCAAAAAAGCAAAAAAAAAAAAAAAAAAAGAACAGAAGCAGAGATTTGTACAATGTGTGTGGAATGCAGGTATTTGGGTTGAAGCACAGGGCAGATGTCCAAGCCAGAAGCCTGCACTTGGACATCACGAAAGCGGTGACAGCTGAAGCACTGGGCTATAATTAGTCATAATTAGAGCCCCACACCAGTTCTCCATGCGCACTTCAACTTTTTCTATTTTTAAAATAACCATTTATTTTGTAAAATCAAGCCATTTAAAATTAGCATTAATGCTAGTACTTGTATAAATGAGGAGAGCGTTGGTAACAATTTCCTTTCTTCTACGTGCGTTTGTTCAGGCATGTGTGTGTGTTCGTGTGCACGTGGGTACGCAGGTGTGCGGATGCATATCCAAGTGTGTCTATATGCTGGGCTGGGTTATGATCCTCAGAAGCTGTCCACCCTGCCTCTGTGAGGAAGCATCTCTCACTGTGGCCCAGAGCTTCCTGATTACGCTGGATTGTCTCTCCAGTGAGACTCAGGGGTGCTCCCATCTCCGCCTCCCCACGGCTGAGACTGTCACTGCCATACCTGGCTTTTCCCAAGGGCAGTGAGGTTCCAACTTAGGCCCTTATATCTGCAAACATATCACTCACCTAGCAACCTCTCTAATCCCTGATTTTACTATTTCTCATACCTGTTAGAAAACAACACAGCTCTTATCAGCACAAAACGAAACCATGGCACAGAATTGAATGTAAGAACGTATGAACTAAGATGAAAAATTATATTATCTTCACCAGCTGCCCATGGTTTTTCTAGTTAGTTGACAATCAGTTAGTTGAACGTTATGTGTTTTTTTTTTCTTCCAGGAACCTTTACTTTGATTATCTGAGTGCCAGTTTGGCACAATGATGTACTTACCTATCTCGTAGCAAATCAGTTATCCTCAAAAGTTTTGTTTTTTAATTTTAGGATGATGTCAGAGGTGCACAAAATGGAAAATGCCACTGAAATTTTGATACACTTTCTCCCAGCTCACCTCAATGTTAACCTATGACATCATGAGGCTAAGAACGTAAGTACAATTAAGAACAGTACTATTAATTAAGCTACAGTCTTGATTAGATTTCACCAACATTCTCTCTTTTCCACTCCCTTTTTTTTTTTGTCTTCTCCTCCTCCTCCTTCTCCCTTCCTTACTTTTGCTGTTATAAGAGTTAAAATCTAAAATTGCCTGTAGTATTTAACTTTTAATATACTCCCTTTTCAGGATTGGCAAACATGAAGAAGGCTGGAATGAGAGCTGAGTGACCAGGTGGGTGATGAATGAAACCCTGGATTTGTCAAGGAGTTGGTTGTAGGGAACTAACATGAAAGGACCCTGGAAATCCTGAGAATGGCATCCTATGAAGGAAGATTATTTATTCAATCATTAGTCCTGGAAACATTGCTGAGCAGGGGCCGTATTGTTGACACCAGGTCAGGCACCGACATGTGACAAGCCTCCATTCTACTCTGGCTTGCTGGCAGTTCCAGCCTTATAAACCTCATCAGTGAACCCTAACATTAGGCTCTAATACCAGCTATTGCCTTCCGTTAGAACTCCTCAATGAGGATCTCACCACAGGCTTGAAAGAGTTAACATCCTGAGGCCATTTCCTTCCCTCCCCCTCCAGGCCCGGGAGCCCTGTACCAGCTCTGTCCAGCCTGGCATGCATTAGGCTCCTAGTATGTATTTTCTTTTCCCCTCTGTTTATATCTCTGTTTTTTGTAAAGTCTCCTAAACTGTAGCCGTGTCTTCCAAGATCTTTGACAGTGTTATAAATTTCATTACGAAGATAGAGCCTTACGGGGCAATTAACTCCAAAAGTGGCACAAAGCAAGAGGCAGGAGATACTGGCAGGCGGTACTTAGCGCTGAGCTCTGAAATTGAGATAAGCCCTAGCCACCCTGGGTTGTGTTTAATGTTCACTGCCGCTTCCACACCACTGCTACAACCTCGCGGTCACCGTGTTAACACTCCCCAGTATCTAGTACAATTAGTTTTTGATTAAGAGGCCTAACATGGCTTTTGAAGCTTTTTACGTTGTGTCAAATGGCCGGTGATGGAGTGAGCTGGGCAGACACCTCCCTGAAACAAAGAGTATTGTAAAAGGGCTTCAAGCGAGCTATTTTATCATCCTAATGGAAACCAGATGACTCCGGACTCTCCCCTTAATTTCAACTATTTACTGAAGAGTCCTTGTTTTGAATTACTGAAAGATTTATTCTGAAATGACGACCTCATGCATTAAGAATCGCTAATAACAGCCATTGGAAATTTGGGAAAGCTTTTAAAGATAGCCCAAGAGGCTTTCACAGAGGGTTTATCCTCGTTTAGTCTCTCCTAAGGTTTCTAAGAGAGCACATGCCTTTGCCCTTTTCTGGCATTTAATTATTATTCTAATTATTATTGTTTATGAAGATTTTCTTTGTCTAACACTGCTTTTCCTGCTAGGGTTTCAGTTGATAATCTTGGTCTTTTACCTAAGAGAAAGGTCATGAGTGCTCTGTGAAGAAAGAGAAACTTTGTTTAGTTATGTAAGATATAATCCCCTGTGAACCAGAGTTACATGCAAGCTTTGTAAAGGTTTAGATGTTACACAGGAAAAAAAAATTGTCAAAATAAATTATGCAGCTGGGGAGATGGCTCAGGGCACAGGACGTTTGCCATGCCAACGTGAAGACCTGTGTTTGATGCCCTAGAATTCCTAAGTGTAAAAGATGGATGCTATGGTGTGAGGCTGGAATCAAATCACTGGGAAGAGAAAGACTAGATTCCTGGGGTTTGCTGGTCCATCTAGCATTAGCCAAACTGGTATGCTCTACATTGAGTGAGAGACCCGTCTTTCTCATTAGCTAGAAAGTGATTGAGCATGGCACATGATTCCAACATCTGGTTTCTACACACATTGCATGCACACACATGAACACATATGAAACATATCTGTAGGTAGAATGAAGATGCTTTGTAAATGGGATATAACTAGCTCACGAAGTTGATGAAAGGGAGTCACTTAAAATTCCTGAAAAATAATTTCAATGGTAAATAGTTGTGCACGTTTAGGCGTTACAGTGTAGTGTTCCAGTCTATCTATGGAATGTATAATCACTAACTCACTGTGCACCAACCTCCCGGCACTTGCCATTTCTTTGTATAGAAACATTCAAAATCTTCTCCTTTAGTTATTCTGAAATACACAATTATTTGTCGTTTTCACATTACCACAACTTGCGTGCTCACGGGCCCTCTAGAGCCCATGTGTTGAAGGTTTTGCACCAGGTGATGCTGTGTTAGGAAGTGGGGTGAATGTGTGGTATGTTTGGGTCTTTGGGGGCATGCCGCTGAAGGGTCTCTGCCGCTCTTTTCCCTTTAGCCTTCTAGCCATGAGGTTTGTTCTGCCATGCTATTTACCAAGGCCATCTGGCCTCCCCACTGGAATCCTTAAAACAGTGGTTCTGTTAACAGAACACCTGAAAGTTCTAGAGCAAAAAGAAGCAACTTCATCCAGGAGGATTAGATGACAGGAAATAATCAAATTGAGAGCTGAAATCAACAAAATAGAAACAAAGAAAACAATAAAAAGAATCAATGAGACAAAGAGTTGATTTTTCAATTAAATCAA
>JAQHUG010000073.1:3730630-3748687 GCA_028555095.1 Dicrostonyx torquatus
TAAGTGAGACATAAATGGATCTAATCTACATGGGAAGTAAAAAAAGGTAGAATCTCCTGAGTAAATTGGGAACATGGGAGATCATGGGAGAGGGTAAAAGGGGAGGGGGGAGGAAGGGAGTGAATCAGAGAAAAATATATAGCTCAATAGAAATAATAAAAAATAAATAAAATTTAAAAAAGGAAAAAACAAACAAACAGTGGTTCTGCCTGCTCATTAGGTGGGGCCTCCAAAAATATCCAAACATTCAAAAGAAGCCACCCCCTTTAGAAGTTGGTTGTCTTGTGTGTCTCATTCTAGAGATGGAAACCCGACTAAATCTGTCACCCTATGGAGGTACGGAAGGCCAAAAGTCATTTCTCCTCTTCAGGTGCACCCTTGCACCTTCTAACCAACCTCTCTACACCTACCTCTTTCTCCTCCTTCCATCTGTGGTGGCCACCCTTCTTCTCTCCACTTCCCTGAGAGTCTACATGGGTGACAATTTGTGGTTTCTGTCCCCAGTGTCTACTTATTCTACTGTACATTATCATCTGAGCTCCATCCATGCTGACACAGATAGCAGCATCTTATGCCTTTCAGTGCCTGAATACTGCTCATGTATGTCTGTGTGTCTGTGTGTGATATAGTTTATATATATATGAATATATATGTATGTGACATACACACACATATCATACTTTGTGTAGCCATCTATTGATGAACAGTCCCATCAACTCTTTTCTTGAATGCTGAGGTACTTCTACAGCCTGCCATTTTCTCACATCCTCTTTTTTATTCTCTTTCTTTGACTTTGACCATGTCATTCTCCTTGAACCCCAGTATATCCACATCTATGGTCTAGGGGCTGGGCTAAAATCAAAGCCACTGATTCTGTGATGTCACGGGTGCTGGAGACCCTTTGTGCCAGGAGTGTGGGTCTTGTCATAGGAAGGCAGTATGGAATTCTGCATAAGAGTCCTGGCTCTTTCCACGATGAACTGTGTGTCCTTTGCATGATAGCCAACTCAGTGAGACCAGATTCTTTGCATGGAAAAGAGGGACAATATGAGCTATTTTATAGGCTACAGTAAATCCCCAGTAAAATAAATAAAATTAGTTTTTAGAGAGCAGAACAAATGATAGTCTGGCAGTAGTTCTCTTTCTCTTCTTTTGCTGTCGTGGCTTGTTTTGGTTTTTTTGAGACAGGGTCTCAGTATGTAGTCCTGGCTTGCCTGGAACTCTCTTTGTAGACCAGGCTGACATCAAACTCAGAAAAATCTGCCTGCTTCTGCCTTCTGAGTGCTGGGACTAAAGGTGTGCGCCACTCCTGCTCTCTTGTTCTGTTTAATGTGTCCAGTACATCTGAGTGAATGAGGTAGGTATGATGTTTGCCAAAAGAGACGCCCATGCCAAAAGGAAGGGTGATGTAGAGAAGGCTCTATGAGGGGAAATGAGACAGCCCATCTCACCATGATGGCAAAAATTCACAAAGTAAGCTAAGGTGTGAAGAGGAGAGGGACCAGATTACGAAGTCATTAGACCCTTGCTGGCCCTTCGATAACAGTCTCAGAAGCACTGGCTGAGCACTCCCAACTGCATCTGGTACTCTTCCACTTGCTCCTGGGAATCAAGCCCGTGTCTTATTTCACTCTCTTTCCTCCCAAACACTCTCTTCTGTGCCTTTGGCCTGCTTTATTTTATAGTCTACCTTAACAGATGGTTAGAGGCTGTTATTAGTATAACAAACCTTAAATAATTTGATTTTCAGGTTGGGTACGTCACAACATCTCCTGTGGGCTTGATAGTTAAACTATACGTTTATTGTAAAAACTGGCTTCTCCCCATTATATGTGAAAGCAGTGCTGGCCATTCATTTGTAAGCCACATGTTAAAAATATCCCAGTGTGAATTTTGCTCACAAGGTTCTGAGGGTTTTTAGACTTTGCTGATGCTCTGTTTCCCTATTACATGTATTGACTTAGTTTACTCATTTTGCTTTTTAAAATATTCTTATGAACTATTATAGTAGTGCATTTTTTAAAAAAAGGACAATGAGAAAGCTCCAGCACTTGAGACTAAGACAGAAAGACTCCTCTGAGTTTCAGGCCATCATGGATTATATAGCCAGACCATGTCTCAAAGAAGGTAAGTGGAGGAAGGATGGGAAGAGGAGGACGAAGAGTGGGGAGAGGAAGAGAGCAAACTCTATAATCATTTTCAAAGACTTTTTCCATCCTGATTTTTCTTGACTGATTTTTGGAAACTTCATTTCTTTATTTGTGCATTCATTCATTTTTTTAAAAATGTGAACAGGAGATTTAAATTGGCCTCATGTGGCCTGCAGGAGAGGCCTATTGTTTAGCTTTAGCAGAGTTCCCATGAAGTAAGACCATTTACAAGTGCAGAGATTCGAGGTTTCACAGAACATCAGTTTCCTTCAACACTTGCGCAGATCTCAGGCCCTGGCTCCCACTGAGCACTCTGCGGGGACTCAGGCATCTCCACCCTCAGTTTTGTTTTTTTTTACACACTTAGGAGACATTCCCTAGCCACCTGCTATCCTGACGGCTGGAACCTTTGCTTTTACACCCAGAGTTCGGAACTTAAGTTTCCCCTGTCAGAAACCTGGAGTGAGCCAGGGCTAGGGGTGTATATCCAAATCTCAGCACCAGGGAGGCACAGACTAAAGGATCAGGAGTTCAAGGTCACCCTTGCCTACTTAGTGAGTTCAAGGCCATCTTGGGCTGCGTGACAGCGGGGAACTAGAGATGCTCATCTTAGAAGTTACACTTAGGTTAGAAGACACAGGCATAATAATACCACGAGAAAGCTTGTATTTTCAGAGGTACAGAGTGTGTATGGTGGTGGTAAAGTTCTGGGTGATTTTCACACATTCCTATGGAAGGAAAACACGGGGTCTTAAGTGTTCCATTAAGTACTGTTTACTGAAGTTGGTCAGCCCTATCAACCCATTTTCCCTTGTACTTTTTAACACGACAATCTTAAAAATGGGTTTTAGTATCAGTATAAGAAATGCAAAAGTGAGTTTCCCGGCTCTTAGCAACCAGAGAGGACGTCATCTGAATTTTTCTGGGCCTGCTTCTGTGGGCTCACAGTTGCCCAAGTGTGGTTGAAAGCATTGCTTTTCCTGCTGTTAATTATTAATGTGAGCGGCTTATGAGCTAGTTATCGGCTAACCATTAATATCTGTTTACTCATTGATGACCTTTGCAATCGCCTACCTAGCCCTGGCTGTAAATGTCACCCCCCCCTTTTCCCTTTGTCATATGTTAACTGTTTTCTTCCTATCTATTTAGTACCTGGAACAACACCTTAAGAGACTAAAATGGTATCAAACACCACGAACGTAATCTTTATGTATGTGAACCAGGGGATAATCACTCTTGTTTTCAGAGGACTCATAAATGTCATTCTCCTGCTGGGAATGAGCAAGAAATGGGTGTGTGTGTGTGTGTGTGTGTGTGTGTGTGTATGTATGTGTGTGTGTATGTATGTGTGTGTTTGCGTGTGTGTTTGTATGTGTCTGTGTTTGTGTGTGTGTCTGTGTTTGTGTGTGTATGTGTGTTTGTGTATGTGTGTGTGTTTGTGTGTGTGTGTGTATGTGTGTGTGTGTGTGTGTGTGTGTGTGATTTTGTTTGGTTTGAGACAAGGTCTCATGTAGCCTGGACTAGCCTCTAATTCCTGATTCCTCTACTCCATGTCTTCAGCACTCAGATTACAGGCCTGAGCCATTGTGCAAGGCTCTGCCATGGGATGTGGAGCAAAGGCACCTACACTGGCAAGAAAAGAAGATCCTTTTAATTCACGGACTTAGGTGGGTGAAAAACCAGGAAGGTACCCTGACCTCATCCTCAGAGTAGAACCCAACTTTACTTTTACTAACATGTCTCTGTTAAATGCTATCCCAGTCACGGAAGCCTGCAGGATTTATCTTTGTTACCTGGTCAGTCTACATTAACCATTACACTAGCAAGCCCTTTCCCTTCCATGTTTCTGTGCAGTTGGAGTGACTAAATCCCAGGGTAAGCTAAGGAACTGGATGAGGGCTGTAATGGGCAGCCTTAATTTTACCAGTCCTTGGAGTCTGTTTATTTGTGACCTTTCTTTGATAGCGTTTGCCTAATTTAAACAGATAATAGCAGACTATGACGTTTCTTTTTCTTTTCTTCCCTTCCTCCCTCCCTTCTTCCTTCCCTTCCTCATTCTCTTCCTTCCTGTATTTCTCTCTCTTCCTCTTCCCTTCTTCCTTCTCTCTTCTCTCTCTCTCTCTCTCTCTCTCTCTCTCTCTCTCTCTCTCTCTCTCTCTCTTTCTCTCTCTCTCCTTTCTCCCTTTCTTCCTTTTTCTTTTAAACTGTACTTTCCTCTGGCTACTGCTGGACTATCTGAAGCAGTGAGTTTCCTTCTTCTTGCCCCATTAACATAGCAGCACAGAGAACTACCCACTGAAATATTATTATCTTTGTATAACAATACAATTTTAAAGTCTCAGAGCGCTTCTTAGTGAAATCTTTTAAAATATTAATATCATCCTGGTTATAAATAACCATTATGACTTTCATGGAGATTAAAGTTTAGAGATATGCCCAAGGTGTACATTCATATTTTCTCATTCATTGAGTCCTAACTTCAGTAAAATTAGTTTTCTTTTTAGAGAGAGCTGGGAACACTTGCTGTGACTGTCACTTCGTGTTGAATTTATCATATAGAATTTAAGGTGGAAGACTGGGGAGCAATCTGTAACAAATGATTGTATTTGTAATCTTTGATGGTTGGCACGTGAGCTAGGGTGTGGGGGGATGATACGTTTTCTAGAAGGCCGCTGTTGTCTGCCTGATCTATTCATTCAGCTCAGGTAGCTGCTGTGGTGAGGGGATTTGCTGGACAGTGTGGATAAAGCACTTCCTCCAGGCTTGCCCCGTGTCTGTGCTTCTTGAACACAAATGCCTCTCAGGTTTTCTTAGAGAAATGATAACTCAGCTTGTCTATACCAGTGAATTCAGTAATAAATAAATATACGGAGTCGATGCTGGCTGTTCTGACGTGGGTCGATCCTTGATCCTCTCGTGTCTGAGAACAGACGAGTGGACTCAATCTTTGTGCTTGTAACAAGACACGCCTTCCCAGGAAGTGCAAGAATTGGAGATCTAGGTTAAGTTTAGTTTGGTACGTACTGAAAAGTGATGGAAAGTCAAGGCTGCTGTTGCCAGCTCATGTTGGGGCTCCTGCATCTAGGGGGGAACAGAGCCAACGGCACAGCACTTTCTTGAAAAATCTGAGCATCACTTGGGACAGCTTGGTGCCCGGGAAGAGGAAGGGCTAGACTGCCCTCTCTTTCATTGAACAGTTATGTTTGGTGTTGGGAAGGGAGGCGCTCTTTCCTGCGGCTGCGTGTTCTGGCCCCTGACATGCCAGGCAGGTGTTTCTTCACAACTCCTGCATTTTGAAAATCAAGTCCACACTTTTAATAGCTTGCAGATCTCTATCTGGGAATCACAACCAGAGGCTTTTGAACTTGGCCAAGCAGGATCCTGCGTTTACATTTCCTTCCTATGTCACATGACCAATGAGCTTAATCAACACGTGGAAAATTCCCTTTCCACCGCTCACTCCAGGCCAGGATGGAAATGTGGGCTTGTGGAATGTACTGGCTGCCCTGGGCACTCTTGGCTTCTCAATGGGTTTGGGTGTGAGGCCCATAGTGATGCAAGTTCTTTGCTGCTCTGAGCTTTCAGATTCACTGCTGGGGTCACGAGCAGAGTGTGTGTGGACCAGGCAGCCATTCTCAAGGGGTGGAAAGGGAACAGGAGAGGGTCACTATTTCACCCCACAATGAAGGAGAGGTCACTGCTGTCTGCAAAGATTCAGGCCATTAACTTGTGCAGGAACCTCCCCTCATTTGTGCGGTATGAGTAAGGTTCCAGAATGTGGGACGAGAGTCAATACTTCTTCCACTTATGAAGGCCCTGTGATCAGTGTCGCGTCAACTAGACTGTGGACACTGGAGAAGGACAGATTTCTTTCTCAACAGTGTCAGACACCCAGTAGTTAGAACGGCAGCTCCTAACATCATTCAGTGACTGGACTCTTGTGTTAGGTGCTTAACGGATTGTCATTTTTACCAATGAAAAAAATAAGATTGAACCAAGAAGGGCAGGCAGAGCTAACGGGGTAAGAAAGGGAAGTCAGAGCATTGTGAAAGGACCCTGGAGACTCAGGCCATCTCTCCAGTGTGCTTTGCTCGGCACATGTCCACTGCTGCGTCATTGGAGGAAGGTCATCGCCATCCTCAGTTCACGGAACAGCACAAGACCCCAGTTCCTGTTGAAGTTTGACAGCACCTACATCAAGAGCAGGCACTGTTAGTTTTGGGGAGGGCGTTGAATGTCACTCTGAGCATGTTACAACTTGCTGATGGCCTTGTTCAATAGTTCTGTCTGACTCCCACATCCACACCGTGTCTCTGTTTCCTTTCCAATATCCAGGGGAATCCAGGGTTGTCTTGAAGAGTGTCTATTCCTGTTCTTTGGGTACCCGAACCATGCTTGGTGGTTAGCAGATGCCAATATTTATGCTCACAGTCTGACTCCGTGTCTGTCTCTGGCACTTTCTGTTGTTTCTGTCTCTGTGCACATTTCCTGTGCTGTATAACTCCGCTGCCCCTGGGGGCACTGTCACCGGGTCTGGAGGCCTGGGCCTGGGGGTTGGTGCTTTTAGCTCAGAAAAGTTCATCTTCTTTGAGGCACTGTCAGTTTTCCAGGTGTCCCTGTTGGTGGCCTTATCTGATCGCTATCGCCCTCCCCAACCCCTCCTCATCATCGGAAACCTTTCTCTCCACTCTCCTCCCTGTCGCCCTGTCCTCAAGGCCCTCCTCAGTTTAGTTCTTTTCCAGTTGCTGGCATGGACTCCTTCTGGAGTCTGAGCTTTGGGGAAACAAAAGCCAGGTGTCTTGGCTTTGGCCTCTTCAAACAAACCTCCCCCGAGGCAGGGCACAGAGAGGCCTGGCTTCCTTTGTAGCGCAGAGCCAGCAAACACTGAGATAAAAAAACCCAAATTAATATATCAGTAAATTATCCTGCCACACTGACATACTCTGTAATCAGGAAGATAGAGAAGACAGGGAGAACATGCCAGGGAGGAATCTGGGGGAGGTGGGAGGAGCTGCCCAGACAGCAGCAGGGCAGGGCAGGCCCTTGGGAAGCTTCAAAGCCTGAACTTTTCCCCTGCGATTTTGCTTGGGGTTCAAGGGGCACCTGGCCCCATTGCCGCTGCAGTGACAGCAGGAGACAGACAATGGCAGCTTCCCAGTGTCTTAACCTAGGAAATGACAGAGTCTGGGCTGGACGCAGCTGCTGCACTGAAACTTTCTTTATCCAAGCCACCTCAACAAGAGTCTCCTCATGGAACGGCCCGTGTTCTGATCGAAGCAGCAATCTCGGGGGCGGGGGATGTGGAAAGCAAGCCAAGCGCCTGGTAGAAGCTGGAGAAATTGAGACAATCAAAGAAATTGTAGCTTGACTCCTAGGAGTTCAACAGTTCCAAAGTTTGGAAGTGAATGAATACAACTGTCCCATTCTAAGCCTAGAGAAGAGCTTGTCCAAGCATGGCAGCAGTGGTTAGCCCAACCCTGCGACCTCTGTTGGGCTGACAGAAGTATCGTCATTTTCAAGCTGGGGAAACTGAAGTCCAAAGAGAAGAGCCCGAGCCAAATGCGTGAAGCACGGGCTCAAGACTGAGGACCGTTCCATTGGCTTGGAAGCCAATACTGAGAAGGTTGTGCCAAGACTACCACAGCCCCACACTCGGAGGTTGGCCAAGAAGGGAATGTCCCTTTCCTCACGCAGGCCAGTCGTGGCACAGGGCAAACACACAATGTAGCTAATGTGGCAGGATTACGTGAATGAAGAGAGAACGGGAATATTCAGGCATCCTCAGATCAGCATGAGATCTGGCACAAGAGCAGTCGCCGGTGTTAGAAACATGAAGGAAACAAGGCAGGGGCAATGGGAGTCACAAAAGCTGAAACCAGGAAATGATGGCGCACACCTTCAATTAATTACAGCACTTGGGAGGGAGAGGCAGAGCCGGGCAGACCTCTGAGTTCAAGGCCAGCATGGTCTACAGAGTGAGTTTCAGGACATCCAGGGCTACACAGAGAAACCTTGTCTTGAAAAATCAACCAACCAACCAAATAAACAACCAAACAAAAACTACAATGCAGTGGCGTTGGGAGTGAATGAGAGAAAGATTTCAAAGCAAAGTCCAGGCAAAGCGAGTTGCTCAACTGCTGAAGAGTAAAGACATTGATGAACAGAAGGAGGTGAAAACTGAGGAACAGCAAGTGTGTGGACAGTTAGGAAGTTGTCCTGAGAAATTGTACAAAACAAAACGAACATAAAGTTCGGGGCAGGAAACATCTGCACGAAGAAGGGTGTGGGAAAAAATCAGAGCCACTCCCCAGCCCAGACGGTTCAGGCAGATTGAGGGATTGCGTTGTGATGGGGAGAGAAAACACTCTTTATATGGTCAGTCAAAGCAAAGCAAAACAAATCAAAACTTAGAGCAGGGGAAAGAAGAAAGCCTGTATTCTTTTTAGGACTTGCTAAAATCACAGAGTAGATGTGAACCTATTAGATCTAAGGGGACCAATCTCCTACATCTATCTGATGACAAGTCCTACAGCTTAAAGAATTGAAATACACTATCTCATAAAACTTTTTAGCACTATGGTTTGCAAAATTCTGTCTTGGTCACTATGAAAGCCAGCTTCCCATTTGTGGCAAAATTCTGCTAATAGAAGGAATGATTATTTTGTCTCAGGATCTCCAGTTTTTATCCTTGGTCTCTACACCCTATGTATTTCTAGGGATAAGTCTAGGAGTGTGTGTCTGTGGGAGATTGTTCACATGGTAGAGGCCGGGAAATGGGTGTGTATGTGATGAAAGGGTCCAGTCTCAGAATCCCCCTTAAGGGGAAGCCTCCATCTACTGGACCCAACCTTCTAAAGATTCCATCACTTTCCCCTGGCACTAGATTGGTCACCAAACATCTCTGGCCTTTGGGAAACATGTAGATATAAGCTATGACTGTGGCATTTAGATCTAGGTAGACCTAAAATGTGTTGGTCTCACATTCTCATCTACCCAAATTATATAGCTTTTGGGCATTGGAGTCGTGGCTACTGATTCCTTTGGTTCTTGATTTTCTCACTCTGTCTGCAGTGATACTTTCTCCCTCAGTGTATCAGCCGGAAATTCTGGCTTGTTGGGATTGAACTAATTGTCATAAGACCTTTTAAGTGTTGGTTCTGACAATGAGTGGGTGGCTTTGCCACCCCGATGCTTTCACAGTTCGTTTGACAGAGCACAGGCTTTTTCTGCCTTCTTTCTTGATTCTCAACCTCCACTCAGAAGGCAGAGCCTTCCAGTTACTTGACCTCCAAATGGTTGAAGCGTGGTTGGCATTTCATGAAAGCACGGGTCAATCTGCAAATTGTGCGCTGCAAAGACCCTCTAAAGAAACAGATAATCTGAAGATTACATTGTATTTTTCAAGGGCTGCTTTCAAATTTTTGTCATGCACACACAGTCCTCTGATGTTTGCCACAGTGTTAAGTATTCTGTGTGCAAATGATAGTCTTAGGAATACACACTAACACTGGGTGAGGTTGAAAAGGCCAGGAACTCAGCTACTATCAAATACAGTGCTTTTCTTGCCACAGGCTCATGAGACAAGAACTCAGTTGAGGAGTTTACACCATTTCCCACAAGTGGGCTTGGCACAGGCATCTCATGGAGGATGCTTCTGTGGCTTGCATTTGATATATCTGTTTATAGACAATTTAAACAGAGCAGTGACATTTGGTTTCTTGCCATGACTTAGATTCTGTTGAAAAATAAACTCCTATTACATCCAGTGTACCTTGGGGATTAATCTCAAGAAAGATATACTTAAGTTCTATTTAAGGAAAATAAAAGCTAACTTGACCAATCACTCGAGAGGTTAAACAAAAACTCCAAGAGCCTGGGCCAGCCTGGGCTATGGGAGCAGGCCTCTGTCTCAAAACCAAACCACATTACACCAAACTAAACCAAACCAAATTCAAGCATGAATACAGCCAAAGAATGGGACAGTGGTCATTTTGTGCTGTGTTTTGAGGAGTTTGGCTCTCATGCCCCTTCCCTACTTTGTTGTCAGTTTTTGGAAGAACCACTATTTGTAGACAGTTTCTAAATCAATGGTTAAATAATGTTATGAGTTTGCTTTTTATTTTTCAAATTTTTATTTATTTTATTTTATTCTGCCCATGTGTATGTCTGTGTATCATGTATATGCAGTGTCTGAGAAGGCTAGAAGAAGGTAGTGGATACTCTGGGATTGGAGTTACAGATATTTTTATGTTGAATGAGGTTTCTGTCCTGCCAGGTTCCCACACTTGTTAAGTCCCAAAGAAGCCACACAGAGGCCTACATTAATTGTAAACTGACTGGCCTATTATCTCAGTGTTTTATTAACTCTTATAACTTATGTTAGTCCATAATTCTTGTCTGTGTTAATCACATGGTTTGGTACCTTTTTCAGCAAGGCAGTCACATCTTGCTTCCTCTCTGTCTGGGTGACCACTGCAGACTCTTTCCTCTTCCCAGAATTCTCATCACCCTGACTCTACTTCCTGCCTCTTTGCCCCACCGATACTTACTGCTGGCTACTGGCCAATCAGTGTTTATTTAAAATACAAGTGATAGGGTACAGACCATTGTACCATAGAAATTGTGAACCACCATGTGGGTGCTAGGAATTGAACCTGGGAGAGCAGCCAGTGCTCTTAACTGCAGATCCATCTCTCCATCCCTGATTTCACCTTTTAAAACATACTTTGATTGAGCCATGATTGGCAAAAATTAACTGTGCATATTTAATTTCTACGATTTAGTAAGTTTTGAAATAGACCTCAAACTGTGACATCTTTAACATGTTCACACTAATCGACATAAATGTTCTATCTTTACACAATTTAGGCACAGAAGTTGCAAGAATTTAGATGATAAATTTTCATGTTCACCACTTCCTTCCTTCCTTCCCACAAAGAACACTTTGCTTTTTGCCCCATCTCATATCTTGCCATCTGCCTTCCTGGTGATCTGGACTTCCTGATGCATTTCAAAATAAGCTCCTCAGAACAATACCTCGACAAGATTCATACGCAGATCACTCATTAGAGTAGAATGTTTATTCACAAGCTTTCTTCTTCAGAAGTACGATAGTACAATGGATGAGCTGTAAGTGTATATTTTGAGATTTGCTAAGAGTTTTTTCATTATACTTACTTATTTAGTGTTTGTGCATCTGTGTGCTTGTGCACACCTGTGCATACCCCAAGGCACAAGTGTGGAGGTCAAGGAACAGCTTTGCAGGGATAGATTCCTTCCTTTAACCATGTGGATGGTGACGATCAAACTCAGCTTGCTGTCTGGTTTGGCAGCAAACACCTTTAGCCACTGATCCATCTTGATGGTCAGAGGTATAATTTTTAACTTCTTTTTACCAAATGCATAGAACTGAGAAACTCTTAACATACAGCTGTCAGGATCTATAATATCTTTATCAACCCAGGGGATCTCCTGAGATCCATCATAGACAATCCTTGTTCCATTTTTTTCTGAACTATTGTAATTTTGTTATTGTTGTTGTTGTTCATTTTGTCATAAATTCATATTACCTGTTTTGAAATCTCATAATCCTAGAAGTACACCATAAAACAATCTGTGGAAGGCTTTCTCATTTATTATTTCACATAATGCTGCTGAGAATGAATTGTGTGTATACATATTACCAACCACCATTTTAAGAGACATAGAGTATGTATGTTACAAAAGAAATGCTAGCAAATTCTAGGCTAGCATTCCAAGCTGGATGACTTAAGAAATTTTTCCATAAAAAGAACTTTTGGAGGATGGATAGATGTCTCATTTGGTAAAATGTTTACCATAAAGGTACGAGGACCTGAGTTCAATTCCCAGAATCAGTTTTAAAAAAGCTGGCCCAGGTGATGGCTGGTGGATACTTATAATCTCAACAGTGGGGCGGTAGAAGCATGTAGGTGCTAGAGATTTCTAATAGCAAGCTGGCCAAGCTAGTGAGAGACCTTGTTTCAAAAAAACCAAGGTGGATGGCATCTGAGGACAACCCTGGACTTAAGCTCTGGTCCACACACTTGCACACACATACATTTGCAAATACCAGACACATACCCCCACATAGTTATACAAACACGCAACACACACACACACACACATAGCATTTTAGGAAAGAACACGAGTGAGCACTACCTACAACTGTTTACCGCAGGTGTCAGAGAACATTTTCTACAATTCACCAGGGAGTAAATACTCTAAATTTCACTGGCCATATAGCCTGTGTTGTAATTACTTAATTCTACTGGAAGCCAAGTGACTGCAAGTCACCAGCAATACGACCACATTTCAACAAAACTTTATTCAGGAATGATCATATTTGAGTTTCATATTTTCAAGGGTCACATAATATTCTTTTCTTTTGATTTTTTCCCCTAGACATTTGGAAGTTTGAAATTCATTCTAATAAACACCACTCACATAAAGAGATAAGCTACATTTGCTAATACTTTATATACAATGGGCTGTCAAACAGAAGAGGAATGATCATTATTAATTGTATTGCACTCTTTATGTGTGTATGTATTTACTTATGTGAAATAGAGAGTCCACTACTGCTGCAGCAAGCATGTTATCAGTCAGAGGACAGCTTACTGGAGCTGGTTCTCTCCAATACCTGGGGTTTGAACTCAGGTCAGAGCCTTAGAGGCAAACGTCTTCACCAACTGAGCTGTTTCTCTGTCCTCCCCAAAGGTAATAATTATTGTCTTTAAGGCTAGTGGGTAATATATGAAGACTCAAGGAAGCAGCTTTTTCTAAAATGCTGAAGTTCCTTCTAGCAATTAGAGTAATTCAAATGGAATTACTAGCTGTATTTCCTCTTCTCCTCTAAGTAGCACAAGGGTTAGAGGCTGTTTCCACACCTGCTCTGTGCAGCTCACCTCCCCGGCGACTCAATCTATTCAGATAAGTTAGTACTATTCTGTGTCCAGGAATTCATCTGAAAAAATAAGAGCAATAGAACCAGATATCTAGAGGTATCCTCAAAATTCAATACGTGGATATATAAAAATCCTGAAAGCCGGGGACAACGTCATTGTCATCATCGTGGTTGGTCTTGGTCTTGTCACTGAGAGGCCATATAGACATGTGTGTTGGTCAGCTGTCTAGGGTGGTCACAAAATACTTGAGGATATCAACTAACTAGGAAAATTTATCTTGACTCAGCGGGTTCAACATATAACCTGTAGTGGCAGTGGGACATCATATCATGGTAGCGTTGTGTAGTGGAGGAAGCTGCTTATGCATTGGGGGCCAGGAAGAAGAGAAAGAACAATAATTAGAGAGCAGGATGGGGGAAGGGAGATTTGGAGCACCCTAGTGAGTTGGGAGTCCCAGGATCCCATTCAAAGGCATACTCTGCCTTCCTTCTGCTGGCCCAATCCTCTTAAATGTACCAGCCTCCCCAGTGGCACTACAAAATGGTGACCAAGCCTTTAAGAAGTGGACCTATGGGCAAGGGGAAGACAAGAACTGGAGCAGTCTCTAGTGTAATGAAAGGGCCTCTACCGTCCATGGGCTGGAATGATGGATGTACTTAGGCACTTAGGCGCTTTCTTTCACTAGTGACTATTGTCCTCCTTAGACTACTGTTAGAAACCTAGTGATTGTAGTAGGAGGAGCGGGCTGCATTCCTGGCACCCAGCTAGCTTAACCTCCGAAATAACCACACAAAATTGTATTAATTAAATTACTGCCTGGCCCATTAGTTCTAACCTCTTATTGGCTAACTCTTACATATTCGTTTAACCCATCTCCATTAATGTGTATCGCCACTTGACTGTGGCTTCAGCATGAGTCTAACCAGCATCCATCTCAGGCAGGAGAAACATGGCGTCTGCCACATTGCCTTCTTCCCAGCATTCTGTTCTGTCTACTCCACCTACCTAAGGGTTGCCCTATCAAAAGGCCAAGGCAGTCTCTTTATTCAACCAATGAAAGCAACACACAAACAGAAGAACCTCCTACACCAAGTGATCTTGACTTTCTGAAGGGAAATGTGTTCAGCTAAACGCACTAAGCATGTATATCACTAGCTCTCTGGGTTGTGGTCACTTATTAGGCCACTATTAACTGAGGAATTGTTCTTGATTGCATCCAGATGTCATGTGACTGATATTACAGTCATATCAAGCCCATCATGGTTTATGGCATGCCTTGGGAAGAAACCAGTCAAGGAAGAATCCACAGGAGGACTCCTCATTTCTCCTCATCCCCCTTTAAGGCAGGTGTATTGCGTCACTGCGCTGGCTTTATTCGGATGTCTAGTCCCTCCCTCTGCCTGTTCATCTTGACTTCCCTCATTGTGATCGTGCTGCCTTCCTATCTGTTACCTAGCCGGAACAACAGCACCAATGTCTAGGAGCAGTAACTACAACAGGAGTCACGAAAGAGCAGGAAAGGCCTGTGAGGCCTTTCATAGCATCGTTTCAGTCTTTCAGATGAGGGGGGACAGCCTAATGCTCTTTTCACCACAGTCCTTTCCGTAAGCAGGTGGGTGTATAGTGAAGGGAGTCGGCAGGGCCAGGTGGACATGAGTTCTGCCTCTGTGCTTTAAACACAGCGCTTCAGTGCGATGTCCATATGGACGTATTACAATAGCTGGAATATTACTGTTATGATACACATTCCCAGACAACAAATAAATATCAGACAGTCAAACCACGCCCTTCTGTAAACTCAGGTTTGGAGATGTCTTTATGTTTTCCTATAGGAATCTCCAACAAGGCTGCTCCCAGATTTTCTATATTCAGAAGTTCTAGTGGTGAGATAGTGAGCGCCTCTAGTACTGATGAAGATATTTAAATGCTTGGATGGGCATGTGAGCCGATGATTCCAGAAAGAGCTTTTGGGAGCGTGCATCAGCATGGATGGAGACAGGAGCTGATAGTGGATGGATGCTAATCCCGTGGGAAATATGAAAGGTCCCATGCGCTTTTGGAAGGACCAGAAGAACTGAACGGTCTCTTCGCCACTCTCTAGTTTGACCCAAAAGTGGGAGTTCTGGGGTTGTGTAGAAACAATAACACTTGAGTGTAGAGGATCATCTCCCAACTGACTTTCTAAATTTTGTATTTAGTAAAGACTGCTTTGAGCACAAGGGTGCTCTCTCCTTACAAAATTCTTTTCAAGGTATAACATAGAGAGGGATACTGGTATGGGCTAAATGCTCAACTGATTCCATTTCTTTCTTTCTTTTCTTTTCTTTCTCTCTCTTTTTTTTTCTTTTTCTTTTTGGTTTTTTGAGACAGGATTTCTCTGTGTAATGGTCCTGACTGTCCTGGAACTTGCACTGTAGAACAGGCTGGTCTCAAACTCACTAACATCCTCCTGCCTCTGTCTCCCAAGTACCACTGCCCAGCTGATCGAAATTTCTCATACAAAATAGTCTGTCTATAAATTTGGAAAATTATTTTACCTTCTTGTGTAAGATCCAAATACTAATGTCTATGCCTATTGTTTCATTTTTTAAAAAAATCTGAAACTCCCCTTTATTTGTGTGCAGAATGAATAGTTTTGTTGCACAAACAAGCTGAAGGCATAAATTTATGGGCATGCGCATTCTAAGGTCACGCTTGTCCACTGGAGCTTTCGGTGCAGGGTCGTAGAGGGGTCTAGAAGAGACAGTAATTAAATATCTGTTTTTCTTTTCTAAGTCCTGTCCACTTCTTTCACTCTCTTCAAAACACCCTCCAGGAGACATATATATCATGAGGGGCAAAAGAAAAAAAAAGGACAAGGAACAGTGAGAGCTTTCTTTTTCTATCCAGTAGCCATGAGTATTATAACTACCCATCATTAGCAAGAGAAAAATGCAGCCTGTGTCTCATAAGAAGATGTGCAACATGGTAGACTAGTATTCCGTTCTGTCAAGGCTCAGGCAGCAAGAGCCAGGGAGTGAAGTCGCTGTTTTCCCACAGTTAAGAAACATGGCTTCAAAGCTGAGATTGGGGAGGATCGAGACTTTCTGGTATTTACAGTGAAGAAACAGCAGCCACGCAGCCTATCTTTTAGGGAAGGAATGCGTGCTTAAATTGGCTCCACTCCTTCGTCCTTAGCAACCTGAACTCCCAGGCCACATTTTTCCCTCTCTAAGAAGCAAGTGGGAACTTGCAAACTATGTAGCCTGTCGCGAAGAGGGAGCAGTGAACTTTGCCCAGGTCTGCAGCCAGCTCTGAAATCTGAAACTTCAGAAGCTCCACCACTGGGGTTTCCCTCCCCCCACGTTCCTTCTCAATCCGGCATATTTCTTGCTTTAACCAACTCCCTTGGCCTCAAAGCAGAGGAGTGTCTCTGCTGAGGGAAAAACCTGTTCTCTAAGTATTTCTGGTGTCATTAGAGAGGAAGTACTAAACACAAAACAAAAAACAATAAACCCGACTTTATGCTTGAAGAGACAAAGTTCAATCCATTGGCGTTACGCACCAAGATTTCTTTTGCATTCATTTTAAAAGTTACCAGTCAATATTTTTTTGAGTCTGCGTCCCCCGCCCCCAATGTTAGATATGATCATGGGGTTGGGAATCTATCTATTCAGGAGGGCGAGGAACTCTGGAAAGCCTTGTGTTTGGGGGTGCTCTCTGTACGAAGGACTCACCACTGTAAGTGACTTGGTAACTTGAGCTGTGCTGGCTGCTAAGATTCTTTCACATAATTGAAGATTAATTTGATTTCCCAGATTGTTGAGGGTGGCTGACAGTAGGGGGTGGGGCTGGGTGGAAATACATTATCCGCATCACAAAGAAGGAGGTGTACCCTAAGCCACTGTTCTCTGGCTGCTCATAACTGTTTACCCTCCTTAGTAGTCACCCCGCTCTCTACAGCAGGCAGGGATTGGATCCTGTGGGGCGGGAGGAGGGCGCCCTGCCAGTGTGGGTTAAGGCAAGTGAGCTTCAGAGAAACTTCAAATATTTTGTAAAGAAAGTAATATGTAGTAATGGCTACTCCAGAATCCATTAACTTGGAACAAGCCAGCTCAAGGGCTCTGGCTTTCTCAAGTGTCTAATGTAAACAATATGAACGTCAATAGTGGGGGACATTCCAAGATAGTATTAACACGATTGATTTATTGATGGTTACACAATGGGAGGTTATCTTTTGTTAATTGACTCTGTAAATAAGCTTGCCGGCGGCAGTGCATGGGAGTGGAAGGAAGGACATAACCTGCCCAGAGAAAGCCAGCCACCTGGATTATAATTTTTCAACTCCCAGCCTATTTTGGTAAATCCTAGGGCACTTAGTCTTGCCATTTCAAACTTACTTTAGCAGTGTTAATTCCACTCGGAATTTCATACTCGTTCTTCACTGATGGGTGACTGCAAAGTGGTGCATTCTGGGGGACACACGAAAATTTAGGCTTTTCCTTCAAGAAGATTAAAAAGTCTAACAGTTGCTGGGGTGGGGAGCAGTAGTAGGATATGTGTGTGTGTGTGTGTGTGTGTGTGTGTGTGTGTGAGAGAGAGAGAGAGAGACAGAGACAGAGACAGAGACAGAGACAGAGAGAGAAAAACACAGACACACAAAGACAGGGTGGGAGTGAGAATTCACCAATTTGAGTAATTCACAAATCTAGAAACAGGAAGCAAGTGGCAGCCTCAGTCCTGAGAGCCTTGGGACTTCTGCACAGTAAGCCACGACCTGTGAACTCACCCCTTTTGATGCTGGTGTTATTGCTGCAGCACCTTTCTGTAAAGGTGGAACTGTAACTTGGCAGCTCCTATTGGGAAAGAGAAAAAAATCCTTACCCAATTCTAGCTTCTTCTTAATGTTGATCAACTATAGTGAGTCCTTCTGGATAGACATGTAACACTGTGAGCTCTTCCAGGTGTGTGTGTGTGTGTGTGTGTGTGTGTGTGTGTGTGTG
>JAQHUG010000073.1:3748750-3765733 GCA_028555095.1 Dicrostonyx torquatus
TGTGATATCACTTTTTTTTTTAAAGATGAGGTCTCTTTCAGGCTTGGCACTTGCTTAGTAAGCTGAACAAGATAGTCACTGAGCCCCAAGGATCTGTCCATCTCTGCCTTGGCTGTGCTAGGCTCTCGAGTGTCCACTGTCATACCTACCTTTTCCCATGGGTTCTGGGGATCAGACACAGTCCCTCATATTGGAGACACAAGAGCTTTTCCATCTACTTTTCTACTTTAGTACTTTAGCCCCCCCCCTTTTTTGTACCAAAACTTTGGGTTTGCCTCCCTTCCTCCACTGTACATCCAGGAAGTTCCCTTTTCCCAAGTCCTCTTGATTCTTCTTTTGTATCTGCTCTGAGCTTGTCTTTATGAACTAGACTTTGCTAGTCCACAAATGGTGTTTCAATGCCATGGTGCACAGCCATTGTCTGTCAAATGAAGAAGTATGTACCCTCACCAGTAATTTGGGTCTCTGCTCCATGTGTTCTCTCTCCTGATATCTTCGATAATCATGTTATTTCAAGGTTCAGAAATGTCCAGTGTCCAGTTTTCTCCTGGACTCTTTATTTCATTGCATTTATAGTTTTTCTTTTAGTCTTGAATACTATGCTGTGCCTGGTATAGATAAATGATCCATGACTAAAGGTTTAAGGTACAATTTTTCTTTTATTCTTGTTTATTTATTTGCTATACTGAGACTTGTCTTTAGCATTTTACTACTGAGCAGTATCCCCTGCCGCCCTGTATTTTTAAATTTTTATGTGAAATTATTAAGATTCAAATTCAAATTTTTTTCATGTTTATTTCTTCATGTTATCTTTCCGAATATTAAAAATCGTCTGCTCACTAAGGTCTCAGTAACTTTTCAACCTGGTTCTGGGCAAGTTCCTCTCTGGCCTTGAACTCAGCCCCAGTCAGTCCTGAACTTTTGTTCTCCCTACTTCGTCTCTTGAGTCTCAGGGACTACAGGTGTGTATCACCAGGTCTGGAAGTACCCACACGCTTTTGACAATGATGGGAAAGCGAGAGCACTCAGTCCTTGGCATGCCTCCGGTTCTCAGCTTTACTCTCCCAGGCTAGTGACTGTGGTGTATTCTCTCTTAGAATGCTGGGCAGCCACAGAGCCACATCTCAGCCAGCCACAAGCTACTGGATGGAAACCACTAGAAACTCTATAGTATTCTGGGCTGCCAGTGTGTTTGGACACAGGCGTTCAATAAGTTACAGACAGAACTGGCCCAACACGTCATTATAAAATAGGCTTTGCATTAGATTATTTTGCTTAGTGGAAGGTGTTTAGGTAGTCTACGTATATCTAAATTAAATGAGTATAAACAGATATTCAGCAAGCTGTCTCTACTAAATATATTTCTTATATTTTCATTTACCATGGCTTTGTAGAATGCAATTTTATCTTAAATCTGGGAGTCTCTGCATTGTTCATATCCCACCAAATCTGATCTACCTCTCTGTTCTGTGGTCTTAGCTCACCTTCAGTTCTTCAGTCAGGAAACTAATTCAGCTGTACTTTGTACTTTTTCTGGATGTCTGAGGTCCATGGAGCTATTTTTGGTCACATCCGTCTTGCTGTCTGTGAGAGTAGTGGCTGCATTCAGCATGTTCCTCAGGTATTTGTAGACTTGGTTTCATTCTTTCCCAGCATAATGTAAACACTTGGGAGACAGGAGTGTAATCTTAATTCTTTCTTCAACACTAGACTCTTCATGCCCTGCCCATAGTAGGCACACAGAATGCCATCATTCAGTTTTATTGATTTCCTCCTTCTTGCTCTACTCCTCCTCTTCCTTCTCCTCTTCTTCCCCCTTTTTTGTAGTTGAAAGACATATTTTTCCTCTTTTTTTTGTGCATATTAGTGTTCAGAATTATGGGGTGTGTGTGTGTTTCCCCATGGTCCCATCCACTAGACTCCTTTAGTTTGAGAGAACATATATTTATTAATGCCAACGTTAAAGTATTCTTCAGAATGAACTCTTGGGCAGTGACAGAAACCTCCTTCAGTTTGGATCCAGGCAGTGCACTTTGATTTTACCCCATGTCTTTCACATCTGGGACTGAGCGACACTGAAGTCCTAGGGCACTCAGAGTTGTCTGCAACGCAAAAGGCAAATGCCAGCACTGTGGGCCACTGGGGAGAAGCATGTGGTCATCCTGAAAACAAAGGCACCCCTGTCTCCCCTTCTTTATAACAATTAAGACATGAGATTAATAGAATCTTTCAATTCTTGAATGATGCTCGCAGAGTCGTTTGTGTTTGCTTTAATACAAAGGAATACTTTCGAACCCTAAAGGTCACTCGAGAAATAAGAGAGAAACAGATTATGAATGTGTGCTGGTAGATTTTTCAAGAATGACATGAGTTCTTTGCAGTGTGTTCTGGCCTGGAAGTGCCTTGGCATGGAAGTTCTCTATGATTTACAGTTGAGAGGCATTTCCTGGGCCAAGAGTCCCCTGTATGGAAGGGCCTGGCATTGGGAGGAGGAGAGGGTGCTGTGTTGGAGGGCGGAAGACAGAGTCTCAGTTCTCATCCTAGAGTTCACTTAAGGAGTTTAATGTTCTTGCTAATCCAATCAGTCCCAATCCCTTTCCTTAACCTTGCCACCAAAGAGGAAGACTACAGCCCCCATTTTCAACACAGTCTGCTTGGTAACTGTATGGAAGTCTGCCCTCCTAGTTTTCAAAGTGGTAACCTTAGAATTATCCCGGCTCAACAGGAAATGAAGAACTTGCGTACAGGACTCAGATGTCTCTACAGGAGTTGTATATGAAACAAGGATCGAGGGCCGGTGTAAGGAGACAATGCAGCAGCTACCATACATTGTACCGTAGAGTTCCCTCAGCTCTTGTTTTTCATAAGGCTGGAAGTCAGGTTTCCATAGGGAGTAAAAGCAAAGCAATTGAAGTGCTTTATGGAGTTGGTGGTTAGACGGACAAGACTAGAGTCAGCTCTGTAGTTGTCTCTCTAAGAAACTATCACATCTAGGCAATAAAATAGTAAATGGGGTGTGTGTGTGTGTGTGTGTGTGTGTGTGAATGTTGATATGCAGGAAGAGGGTAAGGGGGGTTATGATACTATAAGCCTTGGAAAAGGTCTGTTCCGGACAAGACAGTTCAGAACTACTGTGTCGGTGCCATGCAGATGAAAGAGACCTCAGGCTGACCGCGAGTCACACACATTTACTGTGATGTGGTATATACAGGGTTTGAGTACTGACTCCAGGTAGCCTGCCACCTGCACTCCTGGCCCTCTACATTAGTAATTACATTCATATATCCTCTGCTCTTTATTGAGTAGCTGCTAAATACCAAAAACAGTGCGTGCGCATGCACATACGCACACACACAAAGGTTTGTACATAATTCTACATTTTAGGTGGAGAAGTAGTCTTTAAAAAAGAAGAAGGGAGGAGTCTCATTTATACTTCAATCTGCATCCATATCTCCTGGAGTTGTAGCTTGTGCTTCTCATCCCTGGAAACACTTCCTTCTGTTTCCTGATTATTAGGATCCCCATAGACTTTTGCATTTAGTGTGTTTCAGATAGGGAATCATGGGGAAGGGACAGAGATGGCAGTAATCCTTTTAGGAAAAGGAACAGCAGAATAGAGTTAAGTGGTCCCTGGTGTTCCTCCTGTCCCCACTCTTTATGATGAAACGAAGGCAAGTTCAGTGTGACATCTTTGAATTTAAACTCTGAGATGATTAGATACATGGTGACCAGTGAATTTGAGCAGAAATTTGACGTAATCTGATTATAAAATTATTCTTCTAAGAGTGTGCTGTAAGATAGTCAGGGTGATTCCGTGTATGGCAGTCTTATCTCCTTGTTTGTTGTTTTATTTGATTTGTTTTGTTTTGTTTTGCTTTTGTGATGGGGTCTTACTGTGTAACCCTGTTTCAGCTAGAACTCACTGTGTAGTCCCAAAGGCACAGAGATCTGCTTGCTTCTACTGGCAGTAAAGACGTATCACCAGTCCAACATCTTGCCCATCCTCTTCATGAGATAGGTTGGGACCAAGGCTTGCAGCTTTTGGAAGATTAATAAACATCCTATTTGAAACAATACTCGGGTATATTCAGAAGAAGTGTGTTTCTTAAGGGAGTGGTGATTGCATTAATGGAGTAGAGATCTGGCAAATAAAATTCAGAAACAACCAAGCTGATGTGGAGAACCTACCAAGATTTCATGAGACATAGAGAAAAGAGTACTTGACACTCTTACTGGACCTCGCTGGACACAACCGTCTCTCAGAACTTGGTGATACTGCTATGAATCATAACCCTCAAACTTTCACTTCTGGCCCTGCTCCTGTAAGGGCGGGGCAAATGGTCAAGGGTACAAGAGAGGCTCCGGAGCCCAGATGTAGCTTCAGGTAGGAACCAGAGTCCTCATCTCAGACAGCCTTCGATCTGCTGTCGTTTGAAGAACATGAAGAAGGGGATCCCAAACCGTGTGAACTCAGCTAGGTTTATTACAAGCACCTGGGAAGCAATTCTCAGGGGACTCCCTGACTGCCAGGTACCTGGGATTATTTCGTTACAGGCCACTCATGATTGCCTATGAAAGAGAGAGGAGAGGTAGGAGATGCCAACAGCGGAAGTGGCAAAAATCCGATAAACTGGCTTGGGAATCTGCCGCACGATTTCCCCTGTAGAAATCTGCCTTCCTAATTATGCTTTGTTTGTTCCGATATTAAGAATTAGTCGGTTTCCCCGGAGGAGCTCGGAAGTAAAACTGAGGAGGGAGTTGGTTGAGGAGCTTGCCAGTTGGAACGGGGAACATGAGATGCTTTCTGGCATGAGCGCAGCAAAACTATCCCAAAGTTATTTTCATCTTCAAGAAAAGCATAGCCGAGAGCTCCTCACCCGCCTCCCACGCTGTGGGGAGGGTTTTACGTGTTTGTAATGTTCAGGGGGCTGGCACTGTCCATCAGAGACTCAGGTGGCTGGATTGGGAGGCTTCAGGAGGTGGAGCCTTACTGGAGGAAGTGGATCACTGGGGACAGGCCTCGAGGTTTTCAAGCCTAATGTCACTTTCTGTCTACTGCTCTCTGCTTCCAGACTTCGGCTGCCACGTGACCAGCTTCCTTATATTCCTGCCGCCATGATGGACTACATCTTTGCTTAAACTGTGGGGTGGAAACAGACCCTCCCTCCTTTAAGCTGCTCCACGTCAGGTACTCAGCCTCAGCAATGAGAAAAGTAACACATAATGATTTTATTTCTTTTGTTAATTATGTGCGAGTCTTACTCTGAGTGTTTATGTCTTTGCTATCACTATCCTTTGCGACTATAGCAAATAGTAAGCCAGATTCTTCACATTCAAGCGCAAGTGCCTAGCAAATAAAGGGTCCGGGAAAACAATGCATGCTATTGTCTAGGTGACCTCATTGCAAAACTGAAACAGAAGCACAGGCTAGCTTTGAAACACTTGAACTAGAGGTGAATTAGGAGTCTGAGTTTCTTAGCCGTATGAAGGCATTGTCAAGCCGTCTTGATAGCACGTGCCCCCTTCTTTCTTTCTCTCGACATTTCCAACCCTCTTTCCATTTTTTTTCCTGTTTTGTTTTGAGGAATAGTCTTTTTTTTAAGATTTATTTATTATGTATACAACATTCTGCCTCCATGTATGCCCGCACACCAGAGGAGGGCACCAGATCTCATTACAGATGGTTGTGAGCCATCATGTGGTTGCTGGGAATTGAACTCAGGACCTCTGGAAGAGCAGCCAGTGCTCGCAACCACTGAGCCATCTCTCCAGCCCCCGAGCTGGCCTTCAACCTACTATACAGTTGACCTAGAGCGTCCTGCCTTCACCCCACAAGTGCTGGCATCACAGGCCATGCTGGTTTATGCAGTCCCGGGAATCAAACCCATGGCTTCCTAGTTGCTAAGCAAGCGCTTTATAAGGTTGGCCCTCCTTCATGAGTGCCCCCAACCTTTTTAACTTTTTTTGAAACTTAACTATTTTCATATTTTAATGTTTCCTAAGTATGGGAAAACTCCAAAGTGAGCCAACACTTCTCAAGCTCATTACTCTTCTACAACTACAAATCTGAAAGAAATGTAGAGACCCAATGAAAGTTGGATGATAAAATCAACCTTCAAATTACCAGTGTTGACTTCATGTGATGCAGGAGAAGCTGCTAACATTCAAACACCATTCACGATTTCAGATCATGTGAACTGGAAAGTTGATGATGCCGAGTTACCCTTGGGATATGCTAGACAGCTCTAACCCTTTCCGTAAACTACTATAAGTCATTGGTGCATGCAGCCTATTGGCTCATCCTCCCAGTCTTCACTGGATATGAGCTCATAATTCATTTTCTATCCTAAAGAGAGCTTTGTGGGATTTAATAAATATAAAATTTGTAATATAATAAAAACATAGGTTTGTTTGGTATATGACACTTATAAGTATATAATTTGTATGAAATAATAACTTTGTGTGTGCGTGCGTTGCACGTGTCTGTTCACATTGCTATTTTTGTACACATCTGTGGCGTGGAGTTTAAAGGTCTACAACCAGCATCTTCCTCAGTGACTCTCCCCTTGAATTTTTGATCTCACTGAACTTGAAGGTTAGCCACTGGCTAGAGTGGCTGACCAGTGAGGCCCAGAGAGTCTCGCCAGTGCTGAGTGTCCAAGACTCGCCGCTGTGTCTGGCTTTTTCCCTGAATGTAGGGGATCAAACTCAGGTCCTCATGTTTGTACAGCAAACACTTTTCAGATTGAGCCATCTCCCCAAAGCCTGAGGGCTATTTTTAAGAAAACAAAATTAAAAATGGTGAAAACAGAGTCGGTAGGCCCCGGTGAGAACACTGGGAGGAATCTCTGTCCAGGAGTCCTGGAGGTCAAGCTTCATGAACTTTATAAACCCACAGTGCTCAGGCACCTGTCTGCTGTCTCGTTATTAGCAGTAAAGGAGCCTAAACTGGCCATAAAAAGGACCATTTCTCATTTTAAAGATACAACTTTAAGTATTGCTAGTATAATCTAGGAGTAGTTCTTAAACACAGAAACTAAGTATTTTCATCAACAACACAGAGACCGTTGAGAAACTCCTCTATATTCACTAGTTTTCCTGCTGCCGATTCCTAGCTGGGTTGCTTGTGACAAAGTTGTAGGATTCTTGTCCTGCGTTGCTATGCCTGAGACGTAGATGACAGAATGTGGGGTAGGGACAGAGGTTAAGCTCAGCTTAGTCTTTGTGCATAGCCACCAAACTACACAGACCCTGGGATCAGGCTCTTGCCTGCTTCTGGCCTAGTACCTTGTGGGTAGCTAGGGCCAAGGTGAACCTCAGACTATTATTTCTTTGGGGGCCAGAGGGACAAACAGAGTACAGAGGTTACGACCTGCTTCAGGGACAGCGTCTCAGAGTCCAGTGGTTGTAATCAGGTATGTTGTAAGTCAGAGCTTTGAGGCAAACAAGAGGCAGAGGAACCTAGGCAGGTCAGACAGGCAAGGGAAGTCATGCTCAAGAATTCAGAGCTATGATGGCAACAGGCCGGGTGGGGCAGATATAAATATCACCACCAAGCAAGTTAACTTCTTTGGAATTTAAGATATTTCTATTTTTTTTCCTGATTGATCTTAAGTTTGCAAAATTGTTCTTGATCTCCTAGATACTGGCTCAGAAACCAGTACTAAGAGATAGGTATGGCTTTCTTTAGTGTGGGGAGTTTACAATGATTGCTATTATAACAATTTTAATAGTATGTTGACTTATTTATTTCTCTCTCCATGTGTGTGTTTGGCGGGGGGGGGAGAGAATAAGTATGTTCCATGTATGCAGATCAGAGGGCAACTTGCAGGAGTCTCCTTCAACCATGTGGGTCCCACGGATCTGACTTTAAAATGGTTGCTCTTAGTGGCAAGTGCCTTTACCCTCTGAGCCATCTTCCTAGCCCCTGAAATTATTTTTCAGAAGAATTAAAGGGATCAGCGAAATCAACCTTCCTCCTCAGGCTTTCTTCTGCTAACTCAAGACTGGAAAGTCTTCTGCAGTGTCTCTGTGGAGCTGGGGAAGGGGGTTCTGGGGCACAGTGATCCAGGGCTCACGTCTTCCAAGAAAATCTGCACCTCTTCGAACATTTTGAGTCTTCTCTTCAAAGACTCCCAACTTCCTAATCTTCTACCTCACAAGCTACTGTGGGTTCCAGTAAGATCGCACATGGGTCCCTCTTATACAGGCAACTCATACTTATGTCTGTGTTATACATGTGTTTTAGTGATGGACACCCACCACACACCCATTTCTTTCTAATAGAAATATTACATTATGTCTTGCCTAAAGTTGTTGCTAAGTGATATTCTTTCATCTGATACTTTATACTTTAAAACAATTTTTTTTTCTGGTTCCTTAACTGCTTTGTTGGATTACCCCCACCCTGTCCATGGAGAGAAGTTTATTAACCTGCTTATTGATGAGGTTTGAACCTAGAGCCTTGAATGTGCTAGGCCGGCACTGTAGCTCTGAGCCATAGCCCTAAACCTGCTGGAAATGTTTCCATGGAGGGGGAAAAAGGGTTTTGGAGAAGGGAGGTTTTCGCAGACTTAACTGAGAGCTGTGAGATTTAGTACGCCAACATCTGTCTAATCAACCAGATCTCTAAAATGGTGCTTGGGTAGAGATAAGCTCTCATCCACATATGGTTTTATCAGTTATGATACCTGAACAAAAAAAGAATTAGCCTTTCTATTTTGATAAGATGATAACTGTGGGGCATATTCATTTTCCCCCCAGAAATATTTGGAGGCTTCGCAAGCTGACAAGTAAACAGGTGTTTTGTTTGAGGGGCCTCCTCTGAGTTGAGCAGGGTTCATATGCTGACATTAACTGGAGATTAAAGAGGGATTGCCATCAACTCACACCGTCAAAGCATCACGGTGACTTGAGTGGGCAGGCTCCACCTTGACTGGGCACCTTTTCCACACCCAATCACACAGCACCCAACTTTGTGATGCTAGCACCTCTTTTTTTTTTTTTTTTTTTTTTTTTTTTGTGGCGACTGAGAAATGTCCAGCAAGCAAAGTGGGAAGCAAAAGAGGCTCTGTGAGGAAGGATAGACTTCTTGACAGAACATTCCGGAACAATCTGCCACCCAGACCGGTGTTTGGGGGTTGATGCTTTTTTCAAAATGTTTCATTTTCTGTTTATCATCCTTCCTTGACTTGGAACTTTTCATATGTGCCTTTCTCTTGAGAACAATTTAATCCTTGCGTTCTTACCAACTCCGTAGTACACTGCGGGGCAGGTTTACCCAGGAACTTCACGAATAAGGATGAGTTTACCTTTTAAAATGGAAACAGCTGGATAGCCCCAGCCAGGCAGGAGGTGGCTTTTGTTTCATTAGCAAAAGGGGACTGCAGGGCCCAGAGTGAACAACTGGGCTAGCAGCCACCACAGGGAGAAGAAAAGGAAATGCGCCATCATAAAGAACCGATCTGATTGTGGAAAGCCGAGAGTGAGCTTGAGCCAAGAACAACAGGCAATAAATAGACCTGGAAGCAGGAGAGACCAAGGGGCATGCAGAACGGGGCTCGGGAAAGGGGCAGCGAGATCAGGAGCATTCCGGCCCTGAGAAAGCCCTCCAGACCTGTCTGAAGGTGTCTTCAAATCCAGCTTGAGTTGGTCTGTTTCCGTGTGTCACGTCATAAAAGTCAAATGGAAGCGAGAGGCACAAACTTGATGTGGAATGCTTCTGAGTGACTGCTTCCTGCTTTCTTCTGAGGAAGCGAATCTGTGTAATTGCAGCCGGGTGGTGGGAAGGGAGAGATTGGAGATCAGTTGTCTTCGTAGTTAGAAAACGGCATCCGAACAATAAGTTATAGGCTCATTAGGGGTCCTACAATTCTGATTTTTTAGTGTGTGTGTGTGTGGGGGGGTGGCCTACATGTGGCCTGTCAGTAAAGATCCTGAGGACAACTTTTGGGAATGTGTTCTCTCCTTTTACCTTGTAGGACCTAGGGATGGAAGTCAGGCCTGTTAGCCACGGTACTGCTAGCTTTTCCTGTTAACTTCACACAAGCTGGAGTCAGTTTGAAAGAGGAAACTTCAGTTGAGAGAATACCCCCTGCCAGATTGGTCTGTTGGCAAGACTGTGCATCTTTGCCTGATAATTAATGTGGGAGGGTTCGCTGTCAGTACCACTACCCCCTGGAATGTTGGTTCTATAAGAAAGCAGGCTGAGCAAGTCATGAGGATCAAGCCAGTAAGCAGCACCCTCCCTGGCCTCTGCATCAGCTCCTGCCTCCAGGTCCGGCTGTATCTGAGTTCCTGCCCTCACTTCCTCAGGGAAGGACTGTGATGTGGAAAGGGTAGCAAACCCTTTCCTCTCCAGTGTCTCTCACGCCCACAGAACGCTAGCCAAGATGCTCACCGAACCACTGCAGTGGCCAACCTGTAGTTTCAGTTAGTTTTCTCACCTGCAACTCTGTTTGTGGAGTAATTACGCAAAGTCCGTCTGTGAGGGGACAATGCTTCAGGACCCACAGCTCCATCTCCAAACAGCTGCAGGTGATCTTGCATGGCTTTAAGTGAAACCTAATTGGAAAAACGGAAGCTTTCTCTGCCAGTCATCCTGAAATCTGCTCATCTTGACCAAACATGCAAAGGTGGTCAGCAGTCCGGGCTTTCCCAGGAGAAGGGTTTTCCTAATTCTTTCAGTTTTCTATTGGTTATGGATGATACCTCACCAATGAAATGGCACTGACCTTTCATTCTGGGAGGAGGGAGCTTATTAGTTTTTTTTCTTTTAAAATTAGTTTTTAATGGTAGCATTTGTTTAAAGGAGGAAAAAAATGGTTAGTGGTGTCTTCTGGAATGTGCATTAATCTTGTTAATGACACTGCAGTTCATGGTTGGCAAAACAGAACTTTTGTATCAACTTTTTTTTTTCCTTCTTTTTGGTAGTTATACTTTAGAAATAAAGCCAGGGCACTAAAGATACACGAAGAGTCCATGAAGACAGGATACAGGATTTCCTATGATCTTATGTTGTTCTTAATTAGGAAGTACATTGGCAACAAGCGCTAACATATGTTAGGATGATTAGTTGTAGCCAAATAAATGTTTTCTATTACAACTACGAATTCCATGCCTCCTTGGAAACCATCCCGCTCTGTTCATGACTAACACAGTCCTTTCCCAAGGTATCTTGAGGGCCAACTTTCTCTTGGCTCCCCGAGAATCACTACTTGGACGGCGGTCTCCTGTCAAGTCATCTACAATGAGAGTGGAGGTCAAAGTGTGGCCCGGAGATGCCCTCTGGTTCTGGAACTGTGTCGCATCTGGTAACAAGCGGTTTTTTTAAACTAGTCACTGGCCTTGAACTCAGAGTTGAAAAGGGGGCAATAGCAAGCCAAGGCAGTGTTCTTGTAGCTGTGCTTCTGTTTATCTTGGTGGAAGAGATGCCAAGCAAGGTAATGCACAGGCTAGCAAAAGAAGTGATAAATTAACTGTATACACCTGGAAAGTAGTGTATACAGTGTGCACAGGATCTGTGATGATCCCAACTGTTTATGCAATAGTAGAAAGTTGGAAGCAATGTAAATATTTATCACAAGGCAGTAGAGCAATATTTTGTGACCTTTTGATCCCTGGAAGAGCTTTGGGAACTAATGAGTCTTCTCTATTTGAAACAATGCAGCCACCTCTTACTGCCATTTTGCAAGGGGAAATTATTATATTTAAGAATGGAAACATTATACTACCATTTGATTAAAAAATTACAAGGCTGTATGTTTTCCAGGGGACATGCAAAAAAACCCTTCCATTAACATATATAAAATATTTCCTGTATATTAGGGAATATAGCACATACAAATGGTTTTGTCTCAGGTGCTGAAAAGAGAAAATAGATAGCTAAGAAAATCAAAGGGAGTCTTTTATCTCTGGTGTGTATGTATGTGTGGTGTTGGAGGGAAGAGTCATTCTCTATTTCTAAAATCAGAAACAAATTGGAAAAGGGAGACCAAGTGAATGGTAGTGAATTTATTTCCCGAAATTGAATAACAAAGCCCCTTCTCCCTTCTTGGAACTTACATTACAAGCTGACTGCATCACACCCGCCATGACATGTATCACTAATAGCTGTGGTCTATTAGTACATAGATATTTTGTCTTATCTACATCTGAGAAATCTAAGAAAAGCGTTCTTTAAAAGTTGTTGTGTATCATGTTTATGATTCCTTTGCCTATGAGAATGTATGTGTACCTCTTGTGCTTACCTAGTGTCTGTGGTGACCAGAAGATTGCCTTAGTTCCCCTGAAACAACAATTATGGATGATTGTGAGGTGCTATGTGGGTGCTGGGGATGAACCCGGTCCTCTGCAAGACTGTCAAATGCTCTTAAGTGCTGTAATACAAGATTTTCTAACCTGACACTTTTTTTTTTTTTTTTTTTTTTTTTTTTTTTGGTTTTTCAAGGCAGGGTTTCTCTTTAGCTTTGGAGCCTGTCCCGGAACTAGCTCTTAGAGACCAAGCTGGCCTTGAACTCACAAAGATCTGCCTGCCTCTGCCTCCTAACTACTGGGATTAAAGGTGTGTGCCACCACGGCCAGGCCTAACCCTGCACTTTTTTCTGCTGCCTCACAGAAATTTTATACCCAGCTGAACTGACACAGCAACTATCGGCGTCTGCAACTCAGTTGGAGATCACTTCCTTTTAAAACTTCATTAAATCAGTGAAACTCAATCACTGAGGCAATCCTGGGTTATCTGTTCACCATGCTATGAACACATCATCAAGAACTCTGCTCTTTCTCTCTTCAGTGCCCTCAGACATGCTGATTGTTCCTCCTGGGATAATTTTCCTCTGGGTTTTGCATATCTTGTTCCTTTACTTTGGTCAAATCTTTTCAGTAGTCCGTATTGCAGAAGTTTGGCCTGTCAGTCTGCCATTCTCGTTTCTGGTTGCATTTACTTGCTTTTAGTCACCCTTTGCTTTCTTCTCCTCTTGTCTGATGTGAATTTCAGGAGGAAGGGAATTAGGTTTTATTTTTGCTGTTGTCCATCAAAACTTGAAACTAAGTGAGGAACACAGAAGATGATCAATAAACACTTGGTTCAAAAACTAACAAGCCTATGGGATTTTTTTTAAAAAAATATTTTTGCACATACAGTGTTAACAGTTTTAAAGCCTTGGAAAATATTCAGGCCGGTCTGTGCACTTTGTATGCAGACCTCCTATTCTCTCCAAGACGCTGCTCTACATCTAAATTGCCTTTTTCTTATAAACAATTCTATTCTGTGCATGGACCCAAAATATATTTGACAAAAAAGCTACAGTGTACAAAAACAGCCCTCCCATACTGAGAAGCAGGGCTTTTTCTATAATCTTAAATGAAGACCTTTACCCAATATATCAGCTCTTTTGTAAACCATGAAATGAAATGACTGGCTATCAGAAGTAATTTTGCAAAGAAAACCTGTCATCTCCAGAGCAGTAAAATCTCTATAAAACCACATAAACTAATTACCAGGTTAAGTAAAATCACCAGAATACATCAGGACCTTCTCTTGTCTCCAGGGCAGATATAATACAGTAATTCCCTAATAGTCACTCTGGGAAGATCCTGTAATGGGTGGGATGAACTTGTTATAATCTGTTCACTCAGTTTTGGTCCTGAGAGTTATAAAGAGAATATTGGTGGCAGATCACAGAACACAGAAGAGATGCCTATTAATTTTGCATGACACTAGCTGGCCTTTGCAGACATTTGAGTCAGTTCAGAGGATTCCCAAGTGGCAGTAACACACTCATATGTTCCCCTTGGAACCTGGATATAGAAATTATGTGTGTGTGTTGACATGAACACATATGAACCAGAAGGAGGAAGGAAGGACGCAAACACACACACACACACACACACACACACACAGGGGAGAGAGACAAAGAGACACAGAGACAGAGACATGACACACAGACACACAGGCACACATATACACATAGAGATAGATAGATAGATAGATAGATAGATGATAGATAGATAGATAGAACTAGAAAGAGAGAGACAAAGAGACAGAGAGACATAGAAATAATGTCACATAGGAAAGGAGAGAGAGAGAGAGGGAGAGAGAATGATCACTGGGCCTGGAACCCAGGAAGGACCCTACACACACTAAGCAAGCTCTCTACCACTGACAACACGCTCAGCCCTCAGAGCACAATGATCACTCTTGATCTCTATTTGACAGTGTCTTCTTAGTCCTCTTCATTAAGGGAGCAGACAATGTTTTGTATGTAGCACTTTTTATGTTAGATCATTCAGATACTTTTGTGCATGTTCTATTTTGCTTGAAGTGGTAAAGAGAAGCTTCACGCAAGAGCAAAAAGCCACCAAGGCCTCAAAAGAGCAGGCATGCCAGGGAAGACCGCATGTTTCTTTCATTTACTAAAAAAAAATTAAGGAGTTTGTTGATAATCCAAGGTAAATCAGAGGGTTAAGTTCAACTCACTGGAGCATTGACTTTATTTTACTTGAATTTTCAGTACACAAATGATTAAATTGACGGCATTGTTTTTCACGTCCTGCAATCTCATGCTCCACACAGATGATGTCATAGCTCATTGTTTTAGACTGTGATTGGTGATCGGCTGTTCTGTCTACTTCACGTACCTGGTAGATGTGGCCTTACTCTGCCACTTGCAGTGAGCGGAGCAGGTGAATCACTTTAAAGAGAGGTCCACCATGAGTTCCCATTGCAGTTATATTTTTTTAGAGACAAATTAGATGCAGATTTTTTTTTTTTTTCAGAAAAGTGCCATTCCTCATCTTCATTAGATGCAAAAGTTGATTTCTTAGTGCTTTACTGTGGTGATTTCTATCCTGGCCGGAGGCTCTTGGCAGGAACCAGATTTCAGGAAAGCATGGGCGTTGGCCCCTCAGCTCAAGGGATAGTGTTGGAGGCCTAAAAACTGGGAAGACACATTCACAGCTATTTGTCCAAATGCCTCCTGCCATAAAACCCACATTGCAGCCCCTCCCCTCAATTAACATCGAAGGAGATCTTTGAGCTGGCTGCTTTATTTTTTCCTTCCCTGTTTGAGCCTGCCACTGCCTGGCTAGGCTGTGAGTCCCTTCGGGTTTGATAATGAGGTGGAGGACAGGAGTGTAGCCCTCACTAAGCATGTCACCCCTATTTAGCGCCTTTTCCAGGATGGCAGCCACTATTGTTTTATTATGTCCCTGATCAGCTGTCACTATTCATAAAGTAATCACTGCCATTAACACGTCATGCCTCAAGCCATCTGCTGCAGCATGGCACGTACCAAGCTGTTGGTTGGAGGAGAGCAGGTGTCACCGAAGAGTGACAGTGGCACTGTTGCCGCAGCAAAGGTAGAAGAAGGTCATTGTGGTGAAAAGTTAGGTAACAGCAAATGATTCAAGGTTTTTGTGTGTGGCATACTGCAATAGGTAATACCATTCCTTGCTCCACTTGCAGAAGGCTAAAATATAAAGTTCTTCTTTGAGCTACATCCTAATACTGATCACGACTGGAGAGAAAAATGTCGTGGAATGTGTTGCTAATAGATCTGGGTTGTAAGTGGACTTCAGCATTCAAGTTGCAGTCAAATTGAAAGCACCCTTCTGATCCATCAAACCTCTATCTGGCTTCCATTTAGTGAGCATGTATTAAGTGAGGGCCACTGAGATGGGGCAGGATCAGTCATAATATGAACTCTCTACCTCATTTTATTTTAATTTTCAGGAGTGAGGTTGCTAAGCAGATGCTCTACAACTGAGTTGAATCCCCAGCCCAGAAAGCTCTACTTAAAAAAAAAAATCATCAGGTAATATATGCAGTGGGCATCATTGATTCCCCACTGAATTCCTGATCCCCATTCTGTCTTAACACTTGATTTTTTGACTTGGGACAACTTTGTGTTTCTGATAACTTTCCACGTTGATGGGAATTTATGGGGATGAGAAACTAGCATTGGAAAATCGTGATGATTGGATGAAACTCATTAGACAAGACTGGGCAGGTTCAGTGTGGTATGGCCAGAGACAAACAATAAAGCCTATTAGAGCAGACAGTGCCTCTGTAGGGTACTAAGTTATTGCTACCACTCTGCTATGAAAGGGATTTGCATTTCTCCAAGTACAGCAGGAGTTAACCATTTAACTGGAGACTTAAAGTATTGGGAGGAAGTTAGATTCGTGATCCCTTCTAGATGCTAGAATTATGTGTCTGGTTTCACTCCTTCAGAAATTCAGATATCTTACCTATCTAAACCTCCAGTTGAAATATGTATATATAAAACTGCAATTGATAAGCTGCTTCTGCATCCACAGTATTCAGTTTTATTCCCTTCCCAGGAAGCAAGAAATCCTGTGTAAGTGAATCCACAGTGCCTCAGTTGCCCTCTGCAACATTCCCCCACCGTTTCACTGCGGGTGTGAGCAGAAGCTTGGATGGTGGCTTTATTCATATTGTAATATGTCTTTTTCTACATGCCTGGGGATTGAACGGAGGGCTTCGCACAGGGCAGGCATGTACTGTAGAATGATGCTGTACCCCAGGCAGGCTCTCATTTTACAAAGAAACATAACAGCACTATTAGCTCCCCTGCTTCTGCCCACGCATCCCACTGATGGTTCAAGAGCCTTTTCAAGGGTAAGTTTGATGTGTCCTTCAAATCTAAGGAGTATATCCTTTGATTACAAACATTAGCAGGGCATGTGGCACAGTGTGACAGTCTATAGAATACAAAGTTATACAACATCAGTATCACTGACTCCATAAAGCCAAGACTTGTGATCACTGACTGTTGCTACTCTGCCAGATGGCCCTGAAGATGATGATGTCACACATGACTTCATAATTCTAACAAAAGCCAAGAAACTGATATGTTATCTGGAGCAAAATGGTGAATTTCAAATAGCTTCATTGGATTGGCTCCTCAAAATATCACATAGTCGGGCGCCAAACTGTTGTAATAGGGATGCGGGCTGTGT
>JAQHUG010000073.1:3766263-3811403 GCA_028555095.1 Dicrostonyx torquatus
AAAAAGGACTAACTAGTGCTGGTCTCTGCTGCTCAGCTACGGCAGTGGCTACTGGCTGGTGGACACTAAAATGACCCCCAGGTCACATCTGCTAAAGTTTATGCTTTTTTAAAAAAGGATCTTTGTGCATGTGCAGTTAGATTTGTGAGTGTAGATGTGTGCTTGCTGTGGGGTGCCTGTGTGAGGTCAGAGCACAGCCCCCACTGAAAGTCCATGCCCTCTACCTTGTTTGAAGCAGGATGTTGTTTTTCTGTTGTTGGATAATGAGTATGCAGAGCTAGCGGTCTCTCTATCTACTGCTTATGCGAGTGCTGGGATGTTCCAGATGTGTAACTGCACCTAGTGTTTACATGGGTTCTGGGGATTCAAACTCAGTTCCTGTGGTGTGTGCAGCAAGTGCTTTACCCTCTGTGCCATCTCCTACCCTAAATTTTTATAGTTTTGGAAATTCAATAAGCTACTGCAAATTCTGAATAATATTAAAGAAATGATAAAAAATATTAAGATAGTATTCAAAACAATAGTAAAATAATATAAATAATGGTAATATAAAATATTTTAATCAATTCTTTGTGCCCAAGGAAGGAAGAACCTGAGGATTTCAAGAAAACGGCCAGGGGACTGGAATCATAGGGGACACTAGGGAAGCGTGCTTCCGAGGCCTGTCTGTGCATGCATGCTTCGCCTCTGGAACAAACTTGCTTTGCCTTTGTGTGAGCCACTTGTATGTAAGTGGGAGGCTGGCCGAGCAAAGTACGTTAGTAGACTGTGAACCACTTTTGATAGATGGTTCCATATCTTCTCTTTGATGTCTTCCTGGAAAAATGTGAAGGTCCTTTTGCTGCTGGGTGTCTGTCAGGCTGAATCTAGTTTCCTCTGAGCAGAAACCTCAAGCCAGTCAGCTTCCTGCTACAGCTCTGCCTCTTCCTCCCTCCGTACCCAGACCCTCACACATTAATCAACAAACTTTGATTATTCTTGCCCCTCATACATGGGAGGCTGCCAACTCCTTGAAGCCTTTGACTGTGTAGTAAACATTTAGCTGAGCCTGGTGGCCTCAAATGTTATTGCAAAAAACAACAACAACAAAAAACCGTAAAGGACAAATAATGTATGAAGTGGAGAAAATCAGAAAACCAACTCTAAAGAGCCATTGGAATGACAATAAAATGGCTGTGACCTACAAAATAATCCTATACTTATAAGATGCTTACAGCGCTTATAAAAATAGACATGTAAGGATATAGTATTTTTACTTCTTGTGCTACTAATTAATATTATTAAGCACACACACACACACACACACATCTGGCATGTGATAGACACTGTAAAAATACAACCGGTTCCTATTATGGAAAAAAATGAAGCTGATAATGTAATGATTTCTGTCCCTTTAAGACACAAGCCATGCCCACTCCCTTCCTGTCTGCAGCCGAGGATGTTTGCCCTTCTCTTCTTCCTGTTCCTTCTCTAGGAGAGGCAACAGCTGCATTTCTTCTTCTCTTCCCCCCCCCTGTCTCTCTTTCTCTCTTTTCTCTCCCTCTCTTCCCCCTCTTCTCCACACCTTAATGTTTTTTTCTTCTTGCCCTTCATGCCGTCTTACTCATTCTTTAAGCCCTTTGCCCATTTTTATGCTTATAGGATACTCTGACCTGCTGTTTGGATCCTCTTCATGGACGTGAGCATTCTACCAAAGGTCTAATTAACACCATCATTTACTGGTGAGTGTGACCGATAACTATCTTATGGCTATTATGTCGTGATTTTAATGTTTTGCTTACAATCAGCTTCTCTGGTCCTTTATCATGGGCCCATTTTTTTTTCATTTTTTTATTGGGATATCTCTCTCCTCGCTCATCTTCCTTTCTTGACTTCTCATGGAAATTGATAGGAAAAAATGAATGATTAAGGAAGCACATTAGAAATACTGTGCACAACGATAGCTATTTACATTTTTCAGATTTACTTATTTTACACATACAAGCATTCTGCCTACATGCATATGTGTGCCTCCTGTCTATGCCTAGGGCCTGAGGAGGTCAGAAGTCAGTAGAGCTCCTGAGACGGGAGTTCCAGGTCGTTATGAGACACGGTATAGGTGCCGGAAGCTGAACCCGGGTCCTCTGCAAGAGCAAAGGTATTTTTAACTGCTGAGCCATTCCTCTGGCCCTACCCCTGACTATTTTTGATGAAAAACAATAAAACTCGAGACCTCATGATCTAAAGTTAAAATGCAGGAGTTTCATCCCCTTGCAAGTGAAAAGACTCAGGGGCTTCATTGGCTTCTGGTGGTTCTGGTGGTCAGCTACATCGCATCCGGGAGGGGATATCAGTTCCTTTAAAGAGCCAACCCCAGTGGTCTCAGTCCACAGGATGTAGGTGCTTGCCTAAGTCTTGTCTCTAAAACCCTACTAGCAAGTAAACCCTGCCCTGAGGTCTTTACTCCTGTGAAGCTGAGTTTAGAGGGGAGAGCGACCACAGAGGGAACTGTCTCTCCTTGTGAGCAGTCTTTTGAGGAGGCTCATTTTAACATATTTACCGGGGACCTACAGGCTCTCTGGTTCCCATATCCATGCTACAACCATTGAGCACCCAGCACTCTGACTCTGCGATTTGCTTCACAGCCCTGCCATGGTCTTCCGGTTCCTCTTGCTTCACCTCATCAGCATCTCAGTAGCAGACTGAGCCTTAGATGAGAAACGTGATTCCCCTGGGCCAGGGATTTGGCTCAGTTAGTAGCGAGCTTTTACTTATTCAGGAGGGCTGGAAGTTCAACTCCTAAACCCAGCATAACTGGATGTGGCACCAGGCACCAGTAGTCCCAACGCCAAAGAGGTAGAGACTGAAGCATCCCATAAGCTTATTGCTTAGCCATTTTAACTGTAGGTTTGTAGATCCCACTCCCCCCCAAAAAAAAACAAGATACAGAGGGATCAAAAGAGACCTCTGCCATAAAAATCTAACCTCCACATACACACACACACACACACACACACACACACACACACACAAGGGAGAGAGGGAGGGGAGAGAGAGAATTTGACTGAAAGCATAGGAGAGATCAACTGATAGCTGAACTTCGATTCACTAAGAGAATTTTCACAGCGAACATGTGTTTTGAACATAATGCCCTAATACCATCTACGATTATGAGCCCTTAATCAGTGATTACCAGGAGGAAGTATTAGGTGAATAAATGTCTGACCAGAGAGCAGTGTGAGACTTCTAGAGCTAAGTTGATAGACTGGTGACATCATTCAACCATTAAGATCACCTTCTACGCTATCCATGGTAGGAACTCGTAGAATTTTCACAAACAGAATATTAAGAAGAATTCAATCATTCAGACAGACAGAAAACTGTATACATAATATATAAATAAATAAATCTTAAAAAAAAAGAAGAATTCAAGCAAGACTTTTTAGAGTTTGCCCTGTGGAAAAGCAGGTAGACAGTAGATTTAAGTTCCTCATTGTCTGGTATTAAGTAATGTTTGTTTAGAACCATCTAGAAAATGTATCCATTTAAGCAAACCTGCAAATGTGTAATAGGCAAAAAATAAAACTATGGAAATAATGCATTTCTCCATACCAAGCCTATCCATTATTTTTTCCCTACTTTCCTAGCATGTAACATTACCCTTAACAAAAATGGCATTTGAAAATGAGGTGGCGTTGGTAAAAGACACAATGGGTGCGCAATGGAAGGAGGATTGCAGAGCTGTGCTCTGTTGAATGAGGGAGATGGTAAAACAGAATTTGTCTGGGCTTTCTCTGAGCCACAGGCCATGGTCCATAGCCTTTAAAGAGATAAGTAATGCTCAAAGTCCAGAACTTTTATATCTTCAGTTTGATTATTTGTTTCTTTTAATGAAAGAAAGCAATCCCAAGTTATTTGTAAAAATGAAACTCACTCCAACACAGCACTTTTTGTGTGGTGTTGGGAAATGCACGCATACTACACATTTTTATAATCTTCGTTGATGCCTGCCTAGTAGTATCTGTCTAAGTGTACTATGATTGGCGTTCCGGAGGGAGGTAGCTTGGTATTATGGGAAGGCTGTGGACGCCATTGCATGTGGCTGAGCTCTAGCCCTAATGGCTACTGCATACCTGTAGCCCTGTGACCCTTGGCAGCTATTTTATCCATGTGTGAAGCAGAGGTCACAGTTCCTTTTGAGTAGGAGGCATTTTAAGTGTGACAGTGTCTCTAATTCACTGCCATCCGCCTTTCTGGGAGTCTTTCAAATTAGGAGCAGACAACTTACTTACAACTAGGAGCCATTACGGGATTATCAAAGAGTCCCATGTAAGAAACTTAAAGCCCTTTGATATGTATGTGTCAATCAAGTAAAATTACATGCTTGCAAAGACGAAACACAAAATAAAGTTGAAATGCTTAGACTTAGGTGAAAATGAGAATCCATTCAGTGGCTGTTTCCGGAAAACAAGCGTCTTTGTTCTGTGCTTTCCTGCTCAATAATCATGGAGCACCTCGCAAATACATGGCCTGTGCTAGGTATTTTTAAGACAAAGTTAAATTAGGTGTGACTCTGAACTCCAAAGATCCAGAGAGCGTGGCAAAGATCCCATGCAGAGAGTTATATGCTGGGATATGGGAGCAGTGTCTTCCTGGAGTCTGGACTAGGAAGTTCATTGGTTAGGGTGGGATGGAAGGAAAAGAAACAGTTTCCAAGAAAGGGTGGTGGTGGTGGTATCCATGTTAAGCCTTAGAACATGAGTAGAAATGATCTACATTGGCTAAATGGGAGAGCTTGGGTAAGATGGCATTCCTGGAAGAGGGGCAGAGATGTCACAAGCATAGGGAGATGTACCTCCCCCACAGTGTGTTTATGTGTGTATTTGTGCATGCATGTGTGTGTGTGTACATGTGAATACCCAAAGTTAGCGGCAAATAGTGATGAGATCGACTCTATCCTACGGAAGGCAAGCTGGGACCAAATTGCAGAAGGTTTCTTCTCCAGGCCAAGTGGCTTATTGCCTTAGGCATGAGAACAAGAGTTGTCCTATGTAGGAGCTCAAAAGGCTCTGCATAAATCTGCATGGAGAATAGCCGTAGATGGTAAAGTCCATCAGGAGGCTGGTGCTAAGGTCAGGAGCTCAGGAGCGGGCCTTAAGGACTAGTTCCAGGTTAGTGGGATGCAGAGCAGTAGAAGACATCAGGAGTTGGCAGCACTGGGCAGGCATGAGAATGAGGGACAATGACAGAGTGTTAGCCAGCTGCGACTGTAGTTACTTTGGGCAAAGCTACCACTCAAGGTAGGGAATAAATAGATAAAAGAGAAGTGTAGGCCTTGATTTCCACAGTAGATGAGTAATAAAAAAAAGATGTGTATTATCGAATTATTGGCTCCATACAGATAAGACCATAATGGTGATTCTTAAGACCTCAGTGAATTTTTTTTGTTGTCGTGAGAGGTTTTTCTACTTTACGAGAAGGCCTGACCTGGACAGATCTTGGGCATGGCTAAAGAGAGCTAAGACAGGACTCAGCTTTTACACTGCCTTGGTGTTCTACCTTCCATAATTTTGGTCTTCAATGTTCCTGAAAAGCCATGTGTCCTAATTTATGACACTAGTGGGATGCAGGGGAATTTTAGGATGTGGGACCTCCTGGAAAGAGTTTAGGCAATTGCAATTATGCCCTATAAGAGATACTAAAACCCCCACACCTTGTCTAGCTCCTCAGCTTCCCCGGGGTAGAGAGCGTCACCCTAGTCCATGTTCCCACCATGATATACTGTGCTGTAGGTCCAATGGCAATAAGACAGGTAACCATGGACTGAAAGACCATCAGCGAGACTTTGCCATTTATAACTTGATTATCTTGGGTTATCTTGTCCCAGTGACAGAAAGCTTTTCAGTGCGGTAGCTCCAGGCTCATGGTTTGTAATCCTGCTTCTCCAGGTTCTCCATTTCTTATTAAGAAAATAAGTAGATTTGACAATAATCTCTAATTAAAAGAAAATAATAATTTGGTCCATTAGAACTAATATCGTGTGTGTTGAACATACACCAGTAGTCGTGCATTTTCCTCATGTATGGGCAAAACCCAGGTTTCAATGCCCAGTATTGACTAAATAAATAAATTAATGAATACATAAAAAAGAAAACATGCCTGTAATTCTTTAGCAGAAATGCTCCCCAGAACTTGTACAAGCTTTCCTCTTGTTTATTTTTGAGGCATTTGCTAATTGACGCTGTAGAGGGGCTTTTCCAACATTTTAAAATATTCTTAGCTCCTTCTTGTCACACACAGGTGACAGGCATAGCTTGGAAGCACTTACTCCCTTAACACTGAACCATGTCTTCTGGAAAGGATAGTGTATCTGTAACATAAATCTACAAAGATTCTTTTCTGTCCAAACTGCCCAGTCTAAACAGAGAGCCACTTCTGGGCTAGTGGCTTCTGAGGTGAAAGAATGTGTTATAAGGAAAACAATGTGTTTTTAAATTAGCACACATACCCCCTCAAAATATATTGACTTAGTGCCCCTCAATGGCTTTCAAAAAGCCATTAGGCTCAACCCAGTGAGCATTATGAGCTTTTCCAAATATGCACAATGTATCCCCACATAGGCATTTGACCTGCGCATACAATGGGATAAGCCAGTTTTTCTCTGAATTCCTCAGTCTTTTTGCCAAGATATTTTCTTGGGCCACTTTAGAGCAAAGGGACACATTTTCTCAAGGTTCAAGCATTCGCTTGTTCTTTTCCAAAGTTCAAGGCACAAGTGAGCAGTGCCTTTGTCCCTTGTTGAGTGGCCTAAGAGAGGGGCATTCTACTGGGCAAGACCTATAAGAATCACAGTATTCACAGAGCAATGTAAAGAAAGCCCAAAGAGATTAATGTAAAATATAAAAATGCCTATAGAATGGAATAATTGCCTGAGAAAACACTCCCCAATCATCAGTTCAAATTTGAGGTACTTTGGCAAACCCAGTATTTAGATTGGGAATGTGTCCAGTTGCTATCTGTCGCCAGAGAGAGTAGAAGAGAAAGGTTAATAATCACCTACTTTTTTTTTTTAAATAAGCAGTTTTATTGCCGAAATGGGAGCCGAACTGGAACATTCACAATTGGAATGAAAGGGCAGGCAGGCCAGTCTGCAGAGCTCACTGCTGTGTGTGCAAAGAGAAAGTTTGCATAGATTTTTAGAAAGGCCAAAGAAAGGGGATTATTTTATCTCACAGGACAAAGTTTAATTCAGATATTTTGAAGGAAAAGTCACCAAACATTCAGAAGTCAGAGTACTATGAAGAAAAGAACAATGCCTTAATGTGACAAGAGGAAAGAAAGTGTACATGCAACTTGATAGATTGACTTTATTAATAAAGATTTGTGTCATTAGCCTGGCTACTTAGAGGTTATTATATTATCTTGAACCATAGTACTGAATAATGGGGTACCAATTCACTACTGTGAACCTTCTGACACTTTTCCTTTTCCTACCAGAAACATCCAAAAGCAGAGCATCATTCTAGGGTGGGGGACAATGACAGAAAGCCAAAGAACTTGTTAGTGATATAGGATTAAGTTTTAGGTTTTAGAGCGCGCGTGCGCGCGTGCGCGTGTGTGTGTGTGTGTATGTGTGTGTGTGTGTGTGTGCACGTGCATGCATGCGTGCATGCTGGAGAGAAGACTCAGTGGTTAAGAGCCTTGCTACTCTTGCAAAGAACTTGAGTCCATTTCCCAGAACCCACACCAAAAAAAAAAAAAAAAGGTGGCTCACAACTTCCTGTAGCTCACATTCTGGGGGACTCAACACCTCTTCTGGCCTCTGAAGTCATTGGACATCACACATGGTGTGCAGGCACACTTTCAGGTACTCACACATGGTCACAGGGGATGAATAACTTATCCCATTTCCAACAGAATCATCTAGCAAGTTTGTGCATCCACATATATGTTTATCTCTATATGCAGTCTCCTGGTGTTCTGGTTCAAGTGATCAAAGACTGGTCTCTAAAAGCAGGCACTCCAAACACCTACTGGCAAGTGCCTGTGCTCCAGTGCCCTTACTTGTAAAAGGAGGGTAGCCTCTCCTACTCAGCATGCAGGATTGCTGTGAAGATGAATACAAAGGCAAACTCTTGGCAATAGGGCAAAGATCAGATGAGGGTCATTTGTTTTTTTTTCTTCCAGTAAGTTTCAGCTCTTCTAAGAGAGAGTTCCCTAAAGTGTATTCTAAGGGCCAGTAGCCCTTGTGTCATTATGTACCCTCCCTGGCTCTTAATACATTTATTATAACCCAAAGGTCCCCAACAGGGCTAAAAGAGAATGAACTGGTTGAGTTGTGGAACTCGGTGTTTTCCAAAGTTACTGCATTATCTTTCTTTTGGGCGTAATTAATAATTGCTATTCCCTATCACACACTTTAGGAAACACTTCTCTCTATGATTTCTAACTAGTGGCCTATTGTTTGAGAATCTTCCTTTGAGAATTGGCTACTTGGTTTGGTCCAAGACCCCGACTTTCTGATCACCTTGAAAATGTGTTCCTCTCTCAACTGCTGGTTTAAACAGACTCTCATGTTGTAGACAAATCTATTTCGTGACTGTAATTTCTGTTTTAACTGTGAGATCTCATGACAGTAGACTACAAACAGTCTAGAAGGGAATTAAACTCCCAATTTAGAAATAAAATTAATAACTAAGCTGTAGAAATTTATAGATTCATAGTTGGTCAAGGAAAGACAATTGCATTATGAGAATTCATGGTTTTCCTCGAAACTAATGGGATGAAATGAGAACAGTAAGCTAGCTGTAGAGCTAATTTCAGACACTAGGCAGAAATAAACTTGACATAGCTACAATAAAATAAATAAATAAAAATAGGTGTTGTAGAATTTTATTGTTACTCTAAAGTCAACAATTTAAAAACTTTTGGGGAAACCGAATATAGTTGTGGACATTAAGGAGAGTGTCATTTCAGAATAAGAATGGAATGACTCCTAGCAAATGCTCCTGGGGAAGAAAACTGTATATCTGGTTGACGTATGTTTGTGAGAAAATCATCTGCTCAGTCTACTTTGAGCAGAAGAGGATGGAGCTGTGCAGTTGCATAGGGTTGGGGGAAATGAACAGCCAAGGTGAGGCTGGATGGGTGCAGTGGAGGACAGGAGCGAGGCTGGGCAGAGTTCAAGCAAGAATGTGCTTCAAATACTCAAACACACACACCTAATATACAAAACCACACAGACAGACTCTCTCTCTCTGTGTGTCTCTCTAACACACACACACACACACACACACACACACACAGCTTTTGCAGGTTTGCTCTAAAAATCTCAGCACAGCTTTGCTCGTGAGCTTTCCGATATTTCTGCTGAGGGTCTGGCTAGAAACACTGTGAGAATACCCTTTCGTTTGGTATTTGAGCCCTTATGCCTCCCTCCTGGCTGCCGACCAGAGGGAACAAGTGCAATTGAACATTCCAGAACCTCAGAATAGTAAAGCAAAAGTGGCTCTGGTTTTGGTTCTGAAAAGGACCCACCCAAGCCTGACTCTAAATGTTCTGCTTGATTCATCTCTAGTGACGGCTACCAGAATTTAGAAATACTTGGAGAACAATTTTTTTAAAACAGATAATTAAAAGCAAGGAAAACAATCTATCAAAATAATTACAATATAAGTATCCAACCATTGCAGCGAAAAGCTAGACCTTAAGAACATGCTTTATGCTGCAATGTGAAGCGCTCAACAGAGTGACTTCAAATTCACAGCAGTGTATCTTCTATAGTATCCTAACTTGCTTGGTCCGTTCTTAGCTTCAAGACTAGAACATACTTCTGAGGCTCAGTGTCCTATATGGTCGAACTAGGGAAAGTGAAAAATAACTATGTTCAAACTGGGTCATTATGAAGAGCACAGTATCTTAAAATAAATAATGTAAAATTTTTATTTCCTGGGGCCGGAGAGATGACCCTGCAGTTAAGATCACTTATAGTTTTTATAGAGGACCTGCATTTGGTTCCTAGCACATACCCCAGCAGCTCACCACTGATGTAACATCAATTCGAGGGTATCTAGGGCTCTTTTCTCATCTCCATGGGTACTACATGGACAAGGTACAAATGCAGTTAGTCAAGCACATGTGCACTTGCGTACATATAAATAAAATGAAAAATTTTAAAAATTACTTCCCATGACGCTGTGAAAACTAATGGAATACAGTTGATGGTTTGATTGTTACCACCAAACACCCGTGGACTGTGGTGACTCCCTGCCATCCTTTCTGGCTCTGTGACATGTATGTGTCACGGAAACTCTTCTGCCTTTGAGTTCATGATCTGTGAGATTGGGCTAGCTAGACCTGTCAGGAGATCCAAATGAAGGGACAGCACATTAAGCTTTTGACCCACAGGTAACGCTAGAAAAATCACTGGCTATTAATAAACTATAAAATGGTGGTTATTTTGCAGTTAAAAAAGAGACAGCCTCTGAGTCCCCTCAGAACTGTTCTTCTAGAAATTCAGTAATATGTGATCTTCAGAATCTCCTTGGATGAGCTGACACAGGAGCAATGACAGGCTCACTTGGCCAGACCCAGAATATGGGTTCAGCCTGGAATAAAAATTCCAGGAGGACTAAGTGCAATGTGGAGAGGGGGATGCAGGAAACCCTGGCTGTGTTAAGGCCATGTACGAAGGCCCACTGGCCTTGGAAGGCACTGACTTCTAGTTTTTAATAGAAAAGTAAGGAAGGATGGAAGGTACAAATTCTTGTGAAGATCAAAATAAAATCACTGTGGGGTTGATGCACTAATCTCAATGTCCTCTTATATCCAAGGAACAACATATTGCTTTTGATATTGATTCATATCTATCTATCTATCTATCTATATATATATATATATATATATATATTAGAGATTGGATACTGCTGTCTTAAAGACATACAGTCACTGGCAAAATGCCAGCTGGCTCAAACTGTGACTGGTATCTTACTTTACACTCCCATACATATTAAATATGGGGAAACTTGTAGTTATTGAATTTACTAGAATGTTAAAATGTCATAGTCTTCTACCAAAGAAGTAAAACAAACATACAAACACTGCCCTGTGAGAATGATTAGCCCAGGACCTCTCTTGGTCTTGGCTATATGGGGCTCTCTCTTCCTCCCTTCATATTCAGAGTCCTTAAAAAATATTCTCAGAGAGTTTGAGTTCCTCGTGCTATTGTCTCTAGATATTAACGATTTCTCAAAGATTTCTCCGTTGATAACTTTTGAATGACCTTTGCCTTTATACATTAACCTTGCAAACCTCCCTGGCTTTCTGCTGAACTGTCTCCTTCTGAGTTTGAGGATCCCTTCCCTTTGGCAGAAGTTCCTTTCTCAGGATTCTTCCCCATCACCCCCTCTTTGTTTGACACTTTAGCTTTAAGCACACACATCTATTCTTTTTTTTTTTTTTTTGGGTTTTTAAGACAGGGTTTCTCTGTGGCTTTGGAGCCCTGCACTGGAACTAGCTCTTGTAGACCAGGCTGGTCTCAAACTCACAAAGATCTGCCTGCCTCTGCCTCCCGAGTGCTGGGATTAAAGGCGTGCGCCACCACCACCCGGCCACGCATCTATTCTTGTTATTTTATTTATCACCTTCACCCAAAGGTTTGGGCCACCATAATTTCTTCCTAAGCTTGTATCTAGCTTCACCTGGATTTCCTCAGGCTCAGCAACGAGTCAAAGTTCATAGTTGCCTGTGCAGGCCACTGTCCTGTCCTCTTTGTCACAGCCATTTTGTTTTTATACAGTACATATTTTTTTTTCTTGTGGCACAAACATTAGCTTTATCTTAATCCAGTGATCTTTTCTGAACTCTAAGACCTTTCTGGGTTTAGTTGCAAGCTCAATGAATTTTATCTAGGCATATCTGCTCACACTTATCTTGGACTGACTGATGGGAGGATCTGTGGTACCTCGGCCATACTGATTCTCATGTTTTCAATCAAGTTGCTAGAAGCTCCTTTGCAACAAGCAAGAAAAAGGGGGAAGATCGGTTGGCAAATGACAATCGAGTCAAAAACTCTTCATGGGAAACTTTTCTAAAAATTCCACCTGGAAACCTTTGCTTATGCTCAGAGCAGAGTTGCCCAGCTATCCTGATCTATGAAGGAGACAAACAGTTAAATGAATTTGAAAATGATGTTGTTCCAATATGTAAGCATTCTAGCAGCCAGGAGAAAACGCATGATACAGTGGTATCTGGTGCACAACCAATAATACCCACAGAGATCTTCTCCTTTTCTCCCCGAGTTTGCTTAAAATATACTCTTCCTGAGACCAGCAGCATTGCCCAGCAAGTAAAAACACCTGCCGCCAAGCCTAGTGGTGACGTGAGTTCTTTCCCTGAATCCCACAAGATGGAAGAAGAGAATCAACTCCTGCTGATTGTCCCCGACCTCCATTCTGGTGCTCCAGCTTGCATGCACACAAATAAACAGAAAGAAATTAAAACCTAAAGTGAATGCCTACAACAACTGGTAGTGAGAGTTGAGGAATTTCCCATCAATGCTGTTGTCATCATCATCCTTGTCATCACCACCACCACCATCATCATCATCATTAGCAGCAGCAGCAACAACAACAATGTAACCCTTTACTTAAGGGCATAAGAGTTCCTTGGTCTGCTGCTGCTATCTGCCCTCTTCATTAAGTCACTTATTTAACATAAAATCACTGATGATGGATGGACACCATGCGACCTGCTGTGGATGAATGACTATGACCTTTGTTTTAATCTGATCGTTGCACATAGCAAACACACATCCAGTTAGCACGTTGTGCCCTAGAAATATGAAGAGTCGTTGTGCAGCTATTCGACACAAATAGATAGCCATGACCTTTGTACTCAGAGACTTACTAGTTGAGTTGTGCACACCAACATGGCATGGCTGTCTTCCCAGTACAACATAATAAAACAGGCTACACGCTAGAGACAGATAAGAGGAACTGAAGAATCGCAGAGCAAGCCCAGAGAGAGTCACCCTGGGGACAGCTGAGAAGACGTCACAGGGGGGGAGATGTTGCCAGCAAAGCTGTGTGAGTGTGAATCTACCATGCTAACATCTAGATGATAAATTCTCTGTATTCCCAACTATTCTGAATGAAAAACAAAGCAGTTATATCTTTAACCTCCCCTGGAATCTAATTTTTTTAAAGAAGTAATCCTCAGCAAAACAAGGGAAAATGAAGCATTCTGGGTCACAGGACTGATAAATGAGAGAAAAACTGGCCTTAAAATGTGTACCATACAGTCACCCTGAAATTAGCTGCGAACTCATTTGTCATGAGTGCACATACCCTACAGAGAATTCCTCCAATTAACATCAAAAGCGATCATTCTTAACCTCTCATGCATTAAGAAAATCTTGTCTGCACCCAATGTTCTGTTCATAATCAATGGAGCCCTTTATGGATGTTATTTCAAATTTATCACCTCGCATATTACTAAAATGAATGAACTAGTCGACAAATCTGCTGTAGATCTGGAAAGCGGACTTATTTGTTGTCTGCGGGTTCTCGTGGGATTGTCCTTTGGTCTCTGAGATGCCTCACTCCAATGTTTCTCACAGGTTAGAGACATTTAGTGACACCCACTGACAGCCTGTGTTGGTGCTCATAGACGGGCACCTAGAACAGAAAGCACATTTTTGGAAGGGCTACTTATATTCTGAAAATGTCAGCCATGGCACTATCCACCTATGCTAAGGAGTCAGACCAACCTTAATACTTTGTTATAAAAAGCATGCATTAAGATAAATAGTGCCTGATGCTTTTGAGGTGATAGAAAGATGGATATGTTCTTATGGTCTAGAGTAACATAGTGCAACATTCTTATTGGCTACTATCATAGCATTAGATCAAGGCATATTTTTTTCAGTATAGCCATGATGCACTCTTGAGAGAATTTACTTGTGGAGATGAGTAAAAATTTCAAATTATGTGTTGAGCATAATGATACATATCTGTAATGCCCAGTGTTCAGGAGACTGAGGCAGGAGGATTGCCAGGAGTTTGAGGTGAGCCCAGGTTATATAGCAAGAGCCCGTCTCATAAATAAAACAATGTAGGTAAGACTTGAGAGGACTACTATCAAGGTATTAAACCAAATGCAGAGTGTCCAGGGCTAGAGCAGTTTACAGAATTTGTTTCTTTAAGTAGGTTTCGATGGCCTGAGGAAGTACCCCCTGTGGCTATGATGTGGACAAGAAAACAGTCTTCAAATGCTCACCGTGCTCTGAGGCTATCATCTATTATCTTTAGAATGCTCTACATCTTATAAACTCCTGCTTCTAAAAACCTGAGTTCCATTATTGGGATAAGAAAGGAAGTCTTGAAAGGAAAACACAATAAGAACATGCAGTAGCAGACCAGTGAACTGTTATGTGTGTACTGTCTCCACCGGCAGTTCTGACTGGCCCACGCTGGGGTCAAGTCCACTGAGGTCAGCAGAACACCATTCCTCTGCCGCTCCTCACCAACTAGTGGTGTGGGACAATTCTGTCAATCATGTCTTAAATAAACGCTGATTGGTCAGGCAGGAAGTATAGGTGGGAAAACCAGACAGGAAGTAGGTGTGGCGCAAGGAGAACAGGAGAAATTGGGAAGCAAGAAGCTTCCCTGGGATTCCTGCACAGATCTCCAAGGAAGCAGCATGTGTCTCTGTCCCAGTTGAGAAAAGGTACTGGCCATGTGCCTGGCATGGATGGGCACAATGGGTTAATATAACTTATGGGAGCTAGTAAGAAGCCTGAGATAATGGGCCAATCAGCTTATAACCTAATGTAGACTCTCTGTGTGATTTTCTTTGGGGCTTGCCGGCTGTGGGGTACTGGGCGGGACAGTAACCCCAACGAGCCAGCCCTCATGTTACAAACTAGTCTCTGCGCTGCTGTCAATGCTTCCTCTCCACAACCCCCTTAAAGCTTGCACTATTGCTCCCTGAGCGCGGCAACCAGGCCTCCTCAGGCCCCAGCTCAAATCTTTATGCCTGTGCCTCCAATACATCCTCATTTCTTATACTCCAGCACCTGAACAACCTGTCACCTTTATGGCGTTCTTTTCCTTGCTGTCTCCCCCTGCCAACCCCCTGACAACTTTATTCTTGCTTGTTCCACTCCTTCTTCACACTCCCCCCCCCTTTTTGAGTTCCCAGAGTTTTCGTTCCGAATTCATCCCCAGCTTAATTCTCCATGTAGTATACCCATCGCTTTTATTTGCATTCATTGGGATTTCATTTGTTGTGTGGTTACTTGTGTCTGCACTAATTTTAGACTCTGCCCGCCCATCACAAGCCAGGTCACCTCTTGAGCTCTTTACAGAGTGATAGCTTGAACCACCATCACCTGAGAGGATGGCAACACAGGGTTCCGACCACAAGGCTATTGGAGAGCTGCCAAGAGTAGGCTTTTCTAACAAGTCTCCAAGTCTTGTAGCTGTTGTTGCTGACACAAGACTTTTGAAGAACACCACCTTCCAAAACTGAGGAAAAGTGAACTTCCAGTGTAGGAGCCTGTGTCCTGCTGTGTGCCAGAGGAGACAAGTTTAAAGCATCAGGTTTAGAAGCAGAGACCCGTGTTTGAATTCCAATTCTGCCACTTAGTCCTTGAGCAGAGGTTAGCCCCTCTGAGTTTTCACTCCCGAGTCAGACAGTTGGGGCCAGCGTTACCTGTGTTAAAGGTTTGTCCTGCAAGGCCCAAATGGAATCATGCTTGTAAAGTGCCTGAAAGTGGTGGATGCTGACCCTTACCCACCTAATCTACACATTTACTTTATAAGAAAGATTTGTGTGTGTGTGTGTGTGTGTGTGTGTGTGTGTGTGTGTGTGTGTGTGTGTGTGCGCCCAGTGACAGCATCCTGGCTGAAAACATTTTCCTGGGCTTTTGGCTAAAGCTCATTCCCATTGGGACTGATACTATAGTAATTTTCATTTCATTCGAAGAGGCTTTGGAAAGTAAGACATCAGGTACATCAAAATAATTATTTTATAAAGGAGCTAGCATTAAAAAAAATACAACTTATAAAACCAGTTTGCTAAGGCAAAAGTGTCATCTTGCATTGCATTGTCTGTCCCAGTCCAGAGCATTTAGTAGTTTCAGGAACATTATAAAACATAGTTCAATTTTCTTTATTGTTACTTTTCTTGGGGGGGTTGGAGTTATTTTTTATTATGGATTTTATGATAAATAACTTAGCTTCAACAGCACTTTTGAATTTGCTAGACATTAAAACAATAGAGAAAGACCATCTTACAAATTGAAATTCACATGTGTGAACACTAAATGCTGGGATTTGATTTCTTTGTTTCTATAGAAACAAAAGAAAATTGAGATTAAAATAAGCTAAAATGGAATGTGTTTTATAAAATAGATAAAGGAGTCTATTTTACTCGTTGATTTTGCAATGCAGTAAAAATTTTTACATTTAAGATCCATGCTGTCTGTGAACCATCTCATCTTATAAGGGAAATTTCCTGTGGGCCAGGGGTTGGGGTGGAGAGTCAGAAAGTAGAGGTCGGAGCTCAGGGGAGGACTGTGGTGGCATTCTGGTGAGTAGTGAGTTTGATATCAATAGGAAAAATCCAGTCTTTTTGTTATTTCCTTCCTACTAGGGACACTGCAGTTTCAATGCAAAAACCAGGCCAATAACCTCTGTGGTGTTAAAGTCACCATGAATCGATAATGAGTCTTAGGTTGCTAAAAATAGACCAGCAGTTGGGTGGCAGTGGCCCTGCCTTTAGTCCCAGCACTCTGGAGGCAAAGGCAGGCAGATCTCTGTGAGTTTGAGGTCAGCCTGGTCTACAAAGTAAATTCCAGGACAAACAGGGCTACACAGAGAAACCTTGTCTTGAAAAAAAAAAAAACAAACACAGAAAAAGATAGACCAGCAGAATAAATCAAAGAATCAATGTTCTCTGCAATAATGTAGGAGAAAGAGAACCAAGAGATGGTGCCCAGGAAAAGAGGTCAAGTCTTGTGAGACACATGGGGCAGTCTGGCAGGTTGAAGAGGGGGGTCATCCAAGTGGTATGATAACTGGCAGTCATGTAAAGATGCATGTATATTTGGGCTGTGTGCATGTGTGTGGGGATCAGAGGGTCACCTCCAATGTCATTGCTCAGGAACACTCTTCACTTTGCATTTGGAGGGAGGGTCTCTCATTGATATAAAATATTTCAAGTAGACTAGTGTTGTGGGATAAGCCTTCTGCATCCTGTGAATATGTATTTTTCTCACCAGTTAATAAAGAAGCTTCTTTGGCCTATAACATGACAAAATAAGGCTAGGCAGGAAAGTCAAACTGAAAATACAGAGAGGAAGAAGGGCCAAGTCAAGAAGATGCGAGCCAGCCACCAGGAAACAGGATGTGTTAGAGAACAGTAAAGTCATGAAGCCACGTGGCAAAATGTAGATTAATAGAAATGGGTTAATTTAGGTTGTAAGAGCTAGTTACTAATAGGCCTGAGCTATTGGTCAAACATTTTAATTAATAAAAACTTTTGTGTGATTATTTGAGACTGGGCAGTCGGGACAAAAAACTCTCTGCCTCTGCCTACAGACTGTCCCGGGAATCTGCCTGTCTCCACCTTGTCAGCATTGTTTTTACAGGGATTTACCACTAGGCCAGGCTGGGTTTTAAATGACAGGTTCTGGAAGATTCAGCTAGTCCTTATACTGGTAAGTAGAGCACTTTATTGACTTAGTTCTCATCATAGCCCATGACCAAAGAGCTTTGAACATATAGAGTTTAGCGTGCTTGGTTGCCTGGTGTCACTTTAGTGTGAAAATTTACAGAAATCTTTTAAGAAACTATATTAGTCAGTTTCCATCACTATAATGAAGTAGTGGGGACTGTTGACTTATCAAGGGGAAAGGTTTATTCTCTGATAGTTATGAATGCTCCAGTAAGTTGATTGGCCTCCAGAGTTTTGGGTCCATTGTGAAGTGATGTGTGTGGGCAGCCCTTAGTTGAGTAGGATTGCTTATTTTGTGTCCAGGAAACAAAGAAAAAGGAGACGAGACTGGGGTTTCAAAATTACCTCAATTAGCTAGGCTAGACATCTCACTAGACTCCAGCTTCTAAAGGTTGTAACGCCTCATACTCCTGTCATTCTGGGATCCAGGCTTTTAAAATTTGAATCTTTGGAAGATAGTTAATTTCTGAACTCTATAACCAGAGTTTGGACAAAGTAACTGACCAAGCTGAAACATAGGCTCAATCTATCATAGTTAGACAATATTAAACACACCTGGTTCTGATGTTAGAGACCATTGATACATTTGTTTTTAGTGTCTAATCCAAAAATATTTTCAGGTATTACAATGGTTCTAATCAAGTTATATATAATGATGCTTCAATTCTACCATTGATTTGGTATTGTCATTTCATTAAATTACAAGCAACCCGAGAAAAACATTGAAGAGGTAAAAATCAAAATTAATGTCTAAGTCAGTGACAAAGTTGATGTTTCTCAAATATAAAAAGTAGGATCCTTTACCAAAAGTCAAAAGACAGGAATTTGGAATTAATTGCCGGATCAGTAGAAATTGGGTGAAGATTCTTGTTTGCTCAAACATTTATTTTTCATGTATTAAAGGGAATACCCAAATCATAGTATCATAAAAACATAAACAAGTAGTTGGTCCTTGGTTGGTGTGGATTATTGTGACTGCTGGTAGCTCAGTGATAGAATACATGTTTAGAGCACACAGGCCCTTGATTTGATCCCCAATAACACACACACACACACACACACAGAGAGAGAGAGAGAGAGAGAGAGAGAGAGAGAGAGCGAGAGAGCGAGATTTATTGATTTTCAAGCTTGATAAGCTATCCTTCACTAGTTCCTGTGACATTAAACCAGGTTTACAGAAGACAAAGACCAACTTCCTTAAGCAGCTCAGAAGGGACTTATATTAGGTTCGGTCTTCTGATATTTGAGATTCTTAAATTTCAGGTCCAGGGACTCTCTACTTCCATCTTCACTGGGTCCTACAGTTTATAAAACCAGTCCTGAAGATGAGCATGACTCTGTAAGCTTCAGTCTCTCTGACTCTGAGAACTCTCAGCGGCTTCTTTCCCACTCCAGCAACCACAGCCAGCTGTTCTGTTTCCTGGGACCTGGGTGGTCTCCTCCTTACCCCCAGGGCAAGTATGATTGGTTTAAAGGTAGACTCTTGAACCAATTGCTGGAACGCCTGGTGTGATACCACCTTCCTGATGCTACAAACCTTTAATACCTCATGCTGTGGTGACCCCAACCATAGAGTTGTCCTTTTGTTACTCCATAACTGTAGTGATTATTATGAAACATAATGTAAATATCTGTGTATTTTTATGGTCTTAGGCAATTCCTGTGGAAGAGCCATTTGACTCCATAGGTGTTGTGACCCACAAGTTGGGAACTGCTACTATAGACTCTGTGTGAGCATGCGTGCATACGTGCGTGCATGTGTGTTGTCTGTGTGTGTGTGTGTGTGTGTGTGTGTCTTCTGGTAACACAGGGGAGTGAGCGGTTTCGCTTACATGAGCCTGCCTTCTTCCTTTGACATATGTAGTATTGAGAGTGTGAATATGACAGGAAATTCAAATGTCTATACAATGGAAGAACACCCAACTCAATCTAGCTTCCATCAGAAAACATGTTTGCTATGACACAGGCCCTCAACAGACGAGACAAAAAAAAAAAGCAAATCCACCATGTGGCTTTTATAGTACAGTTATTAAGAATTCATGCTCTACCAATGATAATCGCTCTAAGCACATAGAAGAATGATGACTCTTCTCATTCTTCTGGACAGTCCAGTCCAGTGGGGAAAGCTTCGGATCGACAGCTTACTCTCCTGTAATTTATGAGAAGTTCTGCTCTTCTAGATCTCAGCTGGACAGCTTGCATTAACACAGAATTCATAATTTCCCACTGTCAAATCCACAACATGGTATCCAGAAGTAATAGACAGCAAGTTGAAGAACATGGTAAGAGCGTACATCCAGAAGAAATTGAACCCGAAGTCTCTCACCTTACTGGCTTCTGCTGAAGCCCAACAGGACATGAGCTCCCTCTACCCAGAGGTCCCCTTGTGATTGGTATACTTATTCAATATTAGACAACCTCACGTATAATTTAAAGTACAGTTTTCCTACAACTAAATTAGGAGAAGCAGGACTTCCCAGGAGAAAATGCATTTATTAAAGATACACAGGGTCCCAAGAACTGAAGTGGTTTCTCTAGGCATGTGTATTCAAACGAGGAAAAGAAAAAAGTAGAAATCGACAGAAGCATGGACAACTGGGTAGGGACTGTCATTCAGGATGTGTCTGACGGCCACCGGGAAGGCTAATTTCTCTTAAATGATCAAGATATTACTATCCAATATCCTGTCAGGAAGGCAGGTGATAGCTCTAAGATCGATTTTTTCAGTCAATCAAAAATAACACCATTAAGAATTCGGACTATCCATTTCTGTGCTCTACCATTCTATGTGTGGTGGCCTTGTCCCATGTTATATCAGAGTTTTCTGTTGCAACTCAAGCATTACAGGTCACTTATCTGAATTTAGCTCATGGTATGGGTAATATACTTTGGCCTGAATGTCATTATCAGCCTCGCGAAACCAAGTCTGGACAACAGCATAGCATGTCTATGATGACTGACGTTGTGCTGGCTTGAATATAACTGGCCCCCATGACCTCATAGGGAGTGGCACTAGCAGGAGGTGTGGCTTTGATGGAGTAGATATAGCCTGGTTGGAGGAAGTATGTCACTGTGAGGGAGGAGGGCTTTGAGGTTCCCTGTGCTTAAACTTTACTCAGTGTCTGAGTCCATTTCCTGTTGCCTTCTGATCAAGATGTAGCCAGCACCATGTCTGCCTGCATGCCACCAGGCACCCTTCACTGATTATAATGGCTGAACCTCTGGAACTGTAAGCAAGCCCACCCCCTCTGCCAAATTAAGTGAGGAATTGCCATCTTCAAAGCAATAGAAAACCTGAGACCAAAGTTAGTCCGAGAAGCTGTGATAGGCTGGACCATGGTTTTGTTTGGAGTAATATGGACTTTGGGAGTTTGGGTGAGGAAAACAGTGAAATGCCTAAACACTGCTTAATTGGCCATAGTAGTAGGATCATAGAAGACAGTGGTGCCAAGAGGTTTTGTAATGGTGGGGGCTCATTCAAGAGGTTTCAGAGGAAATAATTTTACTCTTTTGCCTACATATTGTTCTTGTGATAACTTAATGACGAAAGTGATTGCTTTTAGCTGTTGTTGAAAGAGTCTGCCTGAGGCTAAAGTGAAGAGCTCTGGATTAATTCCGTTGGCAGAGGAAATCTCAAAACAGCCTAGTACAGACTCTGTTGTGTGGTTATTAGTGGTAACTCTTGTAATGTAAGAGAGCAAGTTGAGCAAATAAAAGTACAAAAGGTACAGAGTGAGAAAGAGAGGCACCGGGAAGTGGAATAGAGGTAAAGAGATAAACAGATTAAGGAATGGAATAAAGGGAGTGGTGACAAGATCCCACCCAGCTAAATTTCCAACTTGTGAAATTGAACAAGAAAACTTAGAGCTGGGTGTAGTGATGCAGGTCTTTTATCTCAGCACTTGGAAGGTAGAGGCTGACCGATCTCTGAGTTCCTGCCCAGCCTGGTCTAGAGATCCAATTTCAGGACAACCAGGCATAGGCAGTGAAGGACAGAAGGTTGGTGAAGATGTAATTGTACAAGGGGTCATGTTCCAGCCCCGGCAAACAGCAGAACTTAGTAGCTTCTGCTATGTGGTTCTGGAGTTAAGGATAGAAGAAAGTGGCTATGGAATTTACCAATGAGATTATGGAAAACTGTTGAGACCAGGCATGTGTCAAGGGTATCCCTGAACAGAGGCCTAGCAGAGTGGCCATTGTATGAAGCTGTAAAATTGAAGCCTGTGTTGCCTTGGAGAGCCCAAGATGTTGGAGATGCCAGAGCCATAGGATACCTGCCTAGGAGAGCTGCTAACAGGAAATGGACCCATCCCAAAAGAAAGAAGTGTATTACAGTCAACAAAGCTGATAGGGGTTGGAGATCTGAAGAACATTTTGACCTCAGGCATGGCGGTGCAGTTTGGAGTTTGACTAGCTGGCTTTCAGTCTTGTTTCGGTCCAGCATTTCATCACTATGCTCCCTTCCCTAAGTTTTGGAATGATATTGTATATCCTGTGCTATTATTTGTTGGAAGTATGTATTGTCTTTGATTTCGTAGGGGGTAACAGTTGAGAGATTGCATGAATTCAGAAGAGACGTTGAACGTTGGAATTTAAACACTGTTGATACTGTGATAGACTATGGGGACTTTCGAAGTTGGACTAAATGTATTTTATTTTGCATTATGATCCTGTTACAGCTTACAGGGGCCAGGGAGTAGAATGCGGTAGTTTGAATGAACTGACCCCCATAAGCTCATAGTGAGTGGCACTAATAGGAGATGTAGCTTTGTTGGAGTAGATATGACCTTGGGCCTTGCCAGAGGAAGTGTGTCACTGTGGGGGTGAGCTTTGAGGTTTCCTAGGCCTGTTTTGCTCAGCATCTGAGTCCATTTCCTGTTGTCTTCTGATCAAGGTATAGCCAACATCATGTCTGCCTGCAGGCCGCCATGCTCTCCACAATGATGGCAATAAACTGAACCTCTGATACCGTAAGCAAACCACCCCAGTGAAGTGTTTTCATTATAAAAGTTGCCATGCCTTGTCACAGCAATAGAAGCCCTGACTGAGATAGGCTTCCACCTGAGAACTCGGGGAATCATCCCTCTCCACTCTACAGAGGAGCCCAGATGAAAGACAACTGGGGTTTTATGGACTTAACATGGCAACTGCATGGTGCCATGGGTGGTGGTGGGGGGTCACAGAAACCAAACTACAGATAATCTGTGATGTGAGCAAGAGTTGATGAGAAGATACTTGCATTCTAAAAATATTCAGAGAGTTCCTAGATACTCTTGTACATACATAGAGTATGTGTATAGTTGCCCTTCATAAAATATTTTCTTACATCCAAGTTGTAATCGGGAAGTCAAAACAAAGTTCCAGATTTTAACATAGCGGACACAAGAAATCTGAAATAGTAACATCCCTCTTGGAATCCGCTCATCCACTTGGGTTTTATATGGTTGCATTGGATTTGGCTGCAGGGCTTGCAGAAGACTATTTTATTTGGTTTGACCAACTCTACTGTATGGCTCCTGTCGCTTGCCATGTCCTCTGTTTGCTTGATTATAAAATTCACAAACTCACATCTTGAAGAATGATTCTTTCCAGCACAGTGAGGGAATGCACATATTTTGAAATTATATTAAACTTTTTGAACATTCCCAACAGTTTTGGAAACTGCACTCACAATATAAAGGGGTAATTTGAGATATAACTCAAACAGGAAGTGTTCTAATTTATGAGAGATTTGCTTTAAATCTTTCTGGTAAGGCTTCATAATGGACATGTAGAATTCAACCTGCTAGCTGGTCCTTGACAGGAACTGGAATTCTGAGCAACTTTGGAGTATGCTGAAGATAAGGTGTGATATATTCTGCTTCTCACCCGGCAGTGAGCACCACATGTTACTTGTGGTGTGTATGCGTGTGGTACGTGTGGTGTACAGGCAGATGTGTGTCTGGCTGTACATACAGATGAGTAGACCTGAAGATGGTGACTGAAAATTGACCTTGGGCATCCTCCCCAATTGCTTGCCACCTACTTTTTGATACTAGGTATCTCACGCAACCCCGGAGCTCACCAGTTTAATGAGGCTAGCTGGTCAGGAAGCTTCCAGAGTTCTACTTGTGTTTATCCCCGGATGCTAGCACTGAGGGCTGCAGACATGTACCACCCCAGGCTTCTACAGACTGTTAGAACTGACTCTAAGACTTCCTGTTTGTGCGGCACGCTGCTTAACTTCCTGTGGAAGCACGTGACATTGCAAGTATTTTCACTCAAAACACAAACCTACTGAAGACTCCATGGATTCATGCATGCTCTGCATGCTTTGAAGACAGACTTTTGATCCAGAAGTGAGAAATCTTTGTAGGCATTAAAGAATTTTCACCTCTCCTTAGGAACTGGGTTCCTGTCTTAAAGGCAGACATTTTGACAGTCTAGACGGCTACATTATAAACTGTCCCTCTCTCTGTGCTGGGAATCAAATCTAGGATTCTTTTGGCCCTGTGGATTCCATTGATTCTCTAACATGAATATATCTATATGTTGACAATAAAATTATATGAATTATATAAAACATGTTTGTTGTTCAGAGATAAGACTTAAAAGAAAAAAAGAACAATTTTATTATTTCTAATCCTGAGATCAAGGAGCTCTTGTGCTCTGTCTTCCCCCATTTTATTCCTTAAGCTTGTTAGTTGCAGGAAATCCACAGATCTCTGACATCTTCCAAACTTGCACTATATGAGTTTAGGCTCACGGACCATGGTGACACAAGCCTGTAATCCTAGCTACTGGGGAGGCTGAGGCGAGAAAACCACCAAATCTCACCTGAGCAACAGATCAAATTCTAGCCCCCCCCCACAGATTAATAAGACTATATCTCAAAATAAAAAGTGGAGAAAAAAGGCTAGGGATGTAACTCAGTGGTGTAATGTTTGCCTACATGCATGAAGCCTTATGTATGAAACAGTATAACACAAAGAAAGAAAAAAAGATACTGAACCCATAATATCAGCCTTATAAATATTTGTGAATGAATAAATGCTCTTAGCAATATTAATTGCTTTTATCATTATAATGTCTGCATATTGGGAGAATATTCATTTCTAAGTACTTTGAACACATACACATATACAGAGGGCTTATGTTACAAGAGAGGAAATTTTTTGTAATGGTAAATTTTTTTGAAGAAGGCATCAGTTTGGAGCTCTCATTAATTACAGGAAGCCCTCTCAAATGTGTGTTTGCAATGGAATCTGCATGCTGGCATTCAAGAAGTATAAGGATGGCAACATCAAATGTTTATTTCTTGCTCATTTGACTGAACTTGAAGAGTGTCAGTGAGACATTTCCTTCCATTGTTTTGCATTAAAAAAAGGCAATGAACAACTCTTGGCAATGGAGAAGACACTTTTTAGTATGTTAGTTTCTAGGCCAAATGCCTCATTTCCCTCTGGTAAGGGCATTTAAAACATTTTTCCAAGTTTTTAATTAAAATATAGTTACATTAGTTCCCTCTTTTCTCTTCTGCTTCCAAACCCTCCCAGATACCCACTGCCCCCACACTGATATTAATTCATATATATATATATATATGCATATGTTTTTAGAGCTTAAGTTTTGATCATTTTATAATCCCTTGACATCTTTACCATGGTGAAAATAAACTGAGAGGTAGTCATGGATTCTGTCCTTTTGTGACAGAATGTTTGTCCGTGAAGGTGCTGGTGTGCGGTGAAGGACAAAATCATGGCTGGAGCATGACATTTTGGCGGAGATCACTTTGAATGGAAGTACCTTGGGCTCTGAATCTCAAGTTCATATTGGCTTGCTGGTGACCTGGGTCTCATCATTTTATTCTGGGAATCAGTAATTTTTTAAAGATTAATTTTTAAGTTTTTAAACTATTTTATAATTTATGTATTTTATATGTGTATGGTATATGACTCCTCTGTCTTTATGTATATCTGCATTCCAGAAGAGGGCATTGGATCCTAGTATAGATGGTTTTCAGCTGCTTTTCGGTTGTTATATGGTTTCAGAGCTTCTCATCACTGAGTCATTTTTCCAGAATCCAAGATTTATTTATTTTTATTTTATATGTATGGAATTTTTTTGCCCACGTGTATGTCTGTGCACCACATTGTTGCAGTATCAGCAGAGGCAAAAAAAGACGACATTGAAACTGGAGTTATGGAGATTTGTAAGCCACCATGTGGGTGCGGGGACTCAAGCCCACAGCATCTGGAAGAGCAGTCAGTGCTCTTAAAAGCTGTTCCATCTCTCCAGCCTGATTCTGTATTCTTAACAACTGCCCAGTTGCCAAGGGTACTCTGCACATCTTAAAATGCCAACTGAAGAAGCAGAAGATATTCCACTTCTGTTTAGGCTGCCATGATGTGGTCCCAGTGTAGAGTTTGGAGCTAGGATTCTGGGTTCTAGTCTAGCTTCATCATGCACTACCAGGGAAGTAGCTTAGCTCCTTATACCTTAAGAATAACTTTTCGAGACCTTGGAAGAACTAAATGTCTTTATACATGTAAACTGCTTGGAACAGTGTCAGCCACATGATGACAGCCATGTGAGTGTCAATTCAAACTATGGATGCCAATTTTGAAAATTTTCTTCCTTTCCATCTGCCCCAGGGCTGCTGTGCAGCAATTTCTTTTCAGATAAAACAAACAAGCCAACAAAAATCTCCATCACATCACAAAGAGAAGCTTATTAAGATTCAAAGTGTTCTAAAGGGAGACTCCTCAAGATTCAGGAACGAAACAACTCAAAAAACTTCAGGAAGTCCCTGAAACTCACCAGGTAACCTAGCTTCCTCATTGCTTAAATAAGCAGTAAGGCCTGCTAGACTCCCAGACCAGCTGCGCTGCCTAGAAGAGATAATCTGAGTTGTAATGTGACCCATGCTGGCACGGGCTCTTGGTGATTCAGCTCTCTTTGAGCCTTTCCTGCTTCTGCAGGAAACCCCTCACCACATTCCCATAGGTAGCCCCAATAAAACTCACTGGTACATCAAGCTGGGCTTGGTGGTATCCTTACTTTGATCTATCTCTGATTCCTTATCTGGGTTGGGTAGGCATTTGTTCATTCTTCCTGGGAGCAGTGGTGTACACGATCTTTGGCAAGCCTGTTTCTGAAGGGTCGGAATGTTATCTACTTAGAAGTGTGCATTATTTGAAGACATGGGTGATTTTGCTCTGTCATGAACACGTCTCCATCTAAAGAGTGAGACCATTGTACTATATGAATGTGGATGTAATCCATATAACCTAAATACGGAGATCCTGAAGAGCAGGCTGTTAGAATAGAGCTCTAGACAGAGTTTATGTGATCTGGTCTATATTCAAATTTGGAACTGTTTTGCTTAAAAAAATTAACAGAATAGGAAGGAAATCTCTTCCTTCCTTCCTTCCTTTCTTCTTTCCTTCCTTCCTTCCTTCCTTCCTTCCTTCCTTCCTTCCTTCCTTCCTTCCTTCCTTCCTTTCTTCGTCTCTCTCTCTCTTTCTTCCTTCCTCCCTCCCTCCCTTTCTCCCTCTCTTCCTTTCTTTTTCTATTTCGACACAGATTTGATATAGTCCAGGCTTAAATTGGTGATCCTCCTGCTTCACACAACCACACCCGATTTACCTTCCTTTCTTCATAAATAGTTATCAACTATCAATAACCATTCTAAAAGTAGAAAATCAACTCTAATGAGAAACTTCTACCTTGAAGAAACATTTTCCTGTGAGTGATTTGTGCCACAGGCTCTGTGCACAGTTTTGTAGTCTTCATTCCTGGCATGGGTGATCAAGGCAGAGGACAAAGTCATGGTGGTGGGACTCGAATCCAGCTCACTCGGTCTCCAGCCTTGTCTTGGCAGGAGACCTGGTGGGAGGTTTGCTTGATAAAAGGCTCACAAGGCTTAGGCCAACGAGATGATGCTGTGTTTTAGCTGGAGGCCTGGAGACTTTTGAGGGTGGGGATAGTTTCCTTCAAACCCACATCAGCTCGGGGAGGGTTAGAATCTGAAAAAAGAGAAGATAATGTGTTTCCTTTGTGCTGACAGCCTGGTTGGACAGGAATCACACTACACACGTGTGATCATATTCATGCGTGCATGTTTAAATCAGAAACATTCCTGAATATCTTCAAGTCCTCTTCAAGTCTTTTTTTTTTGTGGGGTACAATTTCCCACTTTCCTCTCTAAGAATAGTACCACTTTTTTTGTAGTATTTTACCCAAAATATTACATTGTCTCAAGGAAAATGGAAAACCAGAAAAAAAGGGAACAGAAAACTAATTGGCTTTTGAATTCACTCTCATGATAGTGAAAATGGAACAAAAATCAAAATCAAATCAAGACTTTAGAATTGGCATAGAAATGAAGAATTTAATGGTCTATAGATATCCTTCTTCAGCAACCAGAATATATGATAACTTTTCACACATGGCCATTCTGAAGTGACCAAAGGAGTTTGCTTTCTCTCAATACTAAGAGCAGACTCACTGACTCCAGACAGAAAGCAATTATGTGGGGATATTGTGTTGCTATTGCCTGCAATTTAGATAAAGCAGGGCAAGCAGGCAGCCGTGGACAACACACACACACACACACACACACACACACACATGCACACACCCTTTCTCCACAAAACCAGTCTAACAACATTCTTAAGTTTTTCTTTTGTTTCTGGAACAAAGTGGAAGCCTTCCCATATAAAACATTATGGGTCAAAAACAAACAAACAATAAGCAAACAAAATACCCTTACTTTAGGAACAAGTAGAAACTACTTTCTTAAGGGGCCCATGGAGTTTAGGTCATATAGTTGGCACCTCACTAGTACTTCAAACATTTAAAGCAATCACTGCCCAACACTAATGCCTTGCAGGAAAAGGTACAAGGAAACTGCTTTTCTTTGTTTTGTTTCTTCCTCTTAACTCAAAGATGGTCGAAAGCCAATGCCCCAATGCCCGTGATCTTCAATTAGATAAGTCCTTATCTCTACTGCTTCTCATCTTATACCCGACCCCACCAATCAGGCTGGCTGCCCTGCATCTCCTAGTGTTGATACATAGTAGCTGCTGAACCTTAGACTGTTGTAAAGGACTGTAAAGTATGGCCTTCTTCACGTGGTCAGTGGGAGCAGGACAACAGGACATTGTCATCTGATAAGCCAGGGCCAGGAGTCACTTGATCATCTTTGTCAAAGAATTATATACTTTCAATGTTTTATTAAGTAAATTTGCCAAAGATGTGCCGTCCATTGCACATCTTATCTGAAGCTAAAGGGGAGCTGCAAAGCCTGTGGAGAGTGGATGGTCAGGAACTGTTTATCTGATATGGTGTAACTCCATGAGACCAGCTTTGGTGAGAGGCAAAGGCTGATTGGGGGCAGCTCATGTGTACGGTGATCACAGAATCAAGTAAAGAACCGAAGGACGTGATGTTATCGGAATAAATAAGAGGGTATTTTTTGCAAACGTTAACAGTGTCTATACTCTGGGACAGAAACTTGTCACTAGGGCTTTAATAAACAGAAAAATATTTTTCTTAAAGTCCAAATCATTGTAATCATGATTAGCAGCGCAGAAATCTTGTGTGGGCATATCTATGCACATCTTTGCACACACATATCCGTACACATGATATGCAATTAACACACACACATCATTTTGGAGATGTATGAAGTGGCAAGATGCTCTTCATATCCCTGCAATGCAGTGAGTCTTGTGATTGGACAGGAGACTTCTTATCAGAGTCATCATCAAGAAGATAAAATACCTGGGCTGTGGGAAGAGAGGGGGAGAACCCCTCTTCCCTCCTCTTGGTCTCCACCCCAGCATCCTTCCATATCAAACAGTTCCCAAGAGTAGGTGGAGGGAGCATCCCCCATGACATTTTTAGAACTTTAGAAAGTGGTGTCTTTTAACGACCTTAAAACTTCATGCTTCAGCAGGTTGCTTAAAATATTTATTCCCGAATGGATTGGAGCTAAATCTTTGCATTTTCCAGGCCCTTCCTGCTGCCAGCTTGGTCATACTCAGAATTTCAAGTTTGATGATATAGATGATCATGAAGGCACTGGGGGACTCAGTCCACAGAACCCAGAAAACAGATTTCTCTTTCCAATTACAGATTTACGTCCAGCGTTTTAGGTTCCCCAGTCATTTACAGTGTGAGTGTCATGGGGATTTTGTCCACACACATATAGGATGTGCAAATCCACAGTTAACATTGGGTAATAACCAACCCAGGCACGCCTGGTCTCCGTGGGAGGTAAAGAGTTCGAAGTGAGCAACTCTGTCATTTGGGCTGCTTCCCCATTCACATTGTTTGAGTGTATTCTGTGCTAAACCAAGTTGGGACTAAACACAAGCAAAACCAAGGATCAGTTTTAACCCATCTAGTGCAAGGAGTTACCAACCAGAGGAGATGTGACTCTTTGTCCTCTCTGGAATCTTCAGCATCCTGAGACACAGCAATGAATGTCCCACTGACTAGCTTGACTTCTTTGAACTGTGTCTTCCATCATTGCTACTCTCAACTTCAGCCACAGAATTCTTATTTCCACACCCCGTTTTCCACCAGACATCTGCATGAGTGTAGCAATGAATACCTTGGTTCTACAGTTTGTAAGACGAGTGTGCCTTCTATGGCTTATACCACATCTTGGTTTTTAGGTCACCAGTTATTAATTGGCATAACTCAGAGAGTCAATTCCCCAAAGCATTTAACTGGTGAGAACTATAAACTCACACAACTTTGTGAAAAATGAACTAGGATCCCAAATCTGAGATTTCAGTGAGACCTTCTATCTCACATGACCTTCCAAGACTGACCTTGCATAAATCTTACCGAAAAGGTACATTTTTGAATATTTCCCCTAGACTTACCCATCAAGTATATTTTTCCCACAGGAATATCCAGTACCATTGAAGTGGATAATTAACATTCAAGGTGCCGAGACCATGTCCACATGATGAAAAGTGTTTTGGAAGGGAATAAATGAGTGCATTACTAATGAACGATTTTTTCCCTTTACAAAAAGTCACTGAATTACTCTATCCAGGCAGCCTACTGCCCGATAATGCATTGATAAATGGAGGAATAGACAATCACATTAAGAATGCCAGAACATCATTTGTGATTCTCAAAGTTGGTATTCAGGATCAACAAGCAATAGACTTCTCAGGATGAGAGGTACAAACTCGCTTTGTGGAGTTGTAGAAAAGTCCCCAGTTGAGGGCTGGGATGTAGCTCCAAGGTAGAGTATTTGACTAGCATAGGTAAGACCCCAAGTTCCATTTCCAACTCGGCAGGACAGACCACAAATGGAAGAGATAACCTCTATTCTCAAGGGCTGTTATTTCAAGGAAGTGGTTTCCAGACTGTATTGACTGAGACCCACAGTGAGAAATGCATTTTACACTGTAATGCAAATTCTTATGTACAATAAATGGAGATAAAGGTCTCGAAAGAAAAGCTTATTTTACTATTGAAACTGTGGGCTTTTTATTGTTGTTTATTGCATCGTCTTTCACTTTAAAAAATAAATGCTAGTTGTAAATCATGAAATTAGTATCTCTGAAGGGGAGTCATGACATACAGTTTGTAACACAGTGATGTACTAGTTATGCCTGATCTGTATCTCTCTCTCTCTCTCTCTCTCTCTCTCTCTCTCTCTCTCTCTCTGTGTGTGTGTGTGTGTGTGTATGTGTGTATGTGTGTGTGTACGGATGTGCTCACCCCTTCAGTTTAGAGGTCAACACTGGTGTCTTCCTCCGCCACACCTTTACCTTATTTTCATGGGACACGGTCCTTTACTGAACCAGGATCTTGACTCTTTGGTTAGACTGACTGCCTGGTGAACTTTCTGGATCTGCCTGTCACCCATTCATCCCACCTCAACCCCCACTCTCACCAGCCAGCTGCTCTAGGGGTTCAAACTCACTCCTCCAGGACCAAATTTTAACCGTGATCCAAACTCAGGTCCTTTTGCTTGCACAGAAAGCATTTCACCCACTGAGCTACCTCTCTAACCCAACCCTTTTATACTTTTTATAAGTGTAGCTCAAAGATGAATAAACTTTCATTAAAATGTGTATTGGTGAGCAGAGTAGATGAAAAGCCTACTTAAGGATTCTTTGGAATGACAGACAGTGCAGGACAGGGTAGCACGTGAAGGGAGCTTAATAAATGGTTGATGGAAAAAAATAACTGAGAAAGGTAGACTGGGAAAGAGGCTGCCAAGGGAAGGCCACAGTGGATGAGCAGTTAAGGGGGCAGATGAACTTTAGGCTCCCATTGGGGTAGGCCATTATAGTGTGGTGTGGATTTTGGTGCTCAATGTTTTTGGAAGAAATAAATGAGCTGTTGAGGGGCACTGGAGAGCTTTCATGACAACGAACGTAGGTTTCAGTGCCAGATTCTACCCTTCCGGACACTGTAAATACAAGCCTTCCCTCCCCAGATCAGAGTCCGTGGGTCCGTGGTCTCTAATGTTGGCATGTTAGACTCAGACTGACCAGGCTATCGTATGAATTTCTAATAATAGTGGTTATAAAGAACACTGCCGGGCCAGGTATGAGGCAGGCGTTCAGGAAGTACGTCAAGAAGTACTCTTTTGCAACTCAGCTGTCAGTCATGTTTATAAGTAGAAGATTTCTTTCACCCAGAACCTGGCTTTAGCATTCTAGCATCCTGGATGGAGCCCCCACGCCTTCAAAATATTTCATCGGGCAAGGTCGTACCTCCTGCGAACTGGCAGGCCAGGGCAGCCCACTCACCTTCCTTCCTTCCTGACTGTAAGGCCCAGTCTCTGGCTAATACGCCAGTGAAGAAAGCACAGCATTCCCTGGATGTGGTTCTTAGGGATGTGGCGAAGCGGCCCCAATCTGCTTTGACTCCTTCTTTCTCATTGCTATCTCTGTTTTAAAGCCATATTTTGGGAGCTCTGCCTTCAGGAAAAATGGGAGAAAACAATAGACTATGCCAGAAGCCAAGTTTGGAACTGTCTGGATATGACAGACCAATGCCATGTTTTCATGAGCCCAAGGGTAAATGTGCTACAAGGACCTTTGGACAATAAGGGCTTTTGGTGACTTGGCTCTACTAGCTTTTCAGCATCTCTGAGCTTGACACCTCTCCATGATAGGGATACATCTTTCCTTTATCTTCTCTCTCTCTCTCTTTTTAATTCAGACTTAAAAGATATACAATATTCTTGGTGATAGTAAGTACTTTCGGAGGGGGCAGGTACATTGAAGTAAAATTAATTTTCAGAAGTTGTGGTGGCACACACCTTTAATTCCTGCCCTCTGGAGGCAGAGACAATTGGATCTCTGAGTTAGAGGCTAGCCTGGTCTATAGAGCTAGTTCTAGGACAGCCAAAGTTACACAAAGAACCTCTGTCTTGAACCCCTGCTCCCCACAATGGTCTTTTTAGGATTTACTTATTGATTGTGTGTGTGTGCCTGAATTTATGCATGTGTACCATGTGCATGACTGGGGCCCATGGAGCATAGAAGAGGGTATGAGATTCCCCAGAACTGGATTTACAGATGGTTATAAGCCACCATAGATGGTGGGACCTGAACCCTGGTCCTCTGCAAGAGCAACAAGCCCTCCTAACCACTGAGCCATCTCTCCAAGCCGAGAAAATAATGTTTGATATGCATATGTGGGGTAAAATGATTCCTGCAATTAAACTCATTAACATATCTATCAGTCCAAATAGTTTCTCTCTTGGTGCATAGTAACGTGAGGACACTTTTATAATCCTCTGAGCAAAGACCAAGGAGATAACGCGTTATCTACACAGGCTGTGTGCTGGCTTTCCAGAATTCATTCATCTTCGAATCAACCCACTAGACAGTAAATGTAACTTGTCACTGTATGAATTTGTCACAGTGATCCACTTAGAAAAAGTAATTTTAAAAATCTGGGGGAGGGAGATTTAGTAATCCGAAATTTTTCCTTCCTATGTTAAATCATTCTATTTATCATTTGATATACAAATTTATCAAAATACATAAAATGTATGGTGTATACTTTTAAAAAAAGAACGGAACCTTTTAATCATTAGTCTGACATCTCCCTGTTTCCTCGCCCATCAACAGCTCCTGGTAAACTTTCTTTCCATTGTCACTTCCTATGATCCCAGCTTGTGACGATTCTGCACATTAGTGACACATGTAGTATTTATCGTTCTGTGACTGGCTTATTTCTCTTAGTACAATGTCTATTAGCTTTATCTATGCTGTTGTATATGAGACGCTTCTCTTTTAAAGGCTGCACGCTATTCCATCACTCACACACTATAGAAGCTGTATTTTCAAATATTCTTACATACTCATATATGTATGTCTAAGTTTGTGGTCCCAACAAATCTTAAAGGACTGTGATTAGATATGCAAATTTATATTAGCACCTTTCAAACTCTAAGTATGCATGGCATAATGCTGAGTATCTGTGTACACAACAATTTTACATTGCAATTTTACCTAGTGAGACATGATATTAATGTGTAGAAATCACTTGGATTGACACAGAATTATTCAGTTGTAATTAGAATATAAAGAATAAGGACATTACATTTTAGGCTTCAAAAGAACAGTAAACTATGACAATTTGTGGACTATTCCACTCAGATTTCACACTTCGCATGAACAAGATGAACTACTGGAGGTCAGGATGTTTGGGTGAGGATACGATGACGCCTCTGCTGAAGGCTGTGTCCATTTCTTAGACCTGGGTGTCTCTGCAGAGGGCAGGGTGTCTCTGCTAAGGATGAGGTGTCTCTGCAGGATGTGGGTGTCACTGCAGAGAGCAGGGTGTCTCTGCTAAGGATAAGGTGTCTCTGCAGGATGTGGGTGCCTGTGCTGAGGGCAGGGTGTCTCTTTCAGATATTTTTCACTTTGGGGTACATTTCGGTGTTTGGGGGTGTTTTTCAGGAATTTGGGTTTTGAATTGCCTCATTGGAGAGATTCTGACACAGAAATACTGATGCGAAGCTCAAGGGTCACTCACAAGCCCTGTAGACAGTCCAGGATCTAACTGGACATGTTGTCTAGGACACTTCGTAAAAAATTTAGCTGTTTCTTTGCCTTCTCAGATTTTAATTTATTGCTATTTAATTTTTTTCATATATTATAATTTGATCATGTTTTCCCCTCCTCCAGCCTCTCCCAGCTACCACCCACTTCCCTATGCTACCCACCCAATTCCATGTGTTCTTTCCTTTATTCTTATAACACTCACTCTCAGAAAACAAAAACAAAAATCAAAAGAAACAAATGAAAAATCAGTAAGACAAAAAAATTGCCAAAACAAAGCAAACAAACAAATAAAGACAAAACACAAAAGAAAAATAAAAAAAAATGGAGTTTGCGTTCTGTTGGTCCTGGACTCATGTTGATATATCTAGTGAGACTCCATTGGAGAAAGCAGATTTCCCTTTTCCTGGCGGGTATCAATTGCAAATAGCGTTCTGGCCAAGCGTGAGACTCTGCATGAACTTCCCCTTCTTGTTGCTGGGATTCTGAGTGGCTTGAATCTGGGCAGACCCTCTGTGTGTTGCCAGTCTCTGTCAATTCATATGTGACTCAGTCCTATTGTACCTGAAAGACATTGTTTCCCTGAAGTCATCTACCACCTCTGGCTTGTACAATCTTTCCACCTCTTCCACATAGATCCTGCTCCCATTCGAGAGGATTCGAAATCCCATACTCTCTGCACATTGTCTCTGTGTTGATTCTCATCTACTGAAGGAAAATAGAAGTTTCTCTGATGGGGACTGAGTGATGCATTGGCCTACGGTGTCTTACTCAGTGTTCTATTGTGAAGAGACACCATGATCGTGGCAACTCTTATAAGAAAAGCTTTTAATTAGAGCTTGCTTACAGTTTCAGAGGTATATTCCATCATCATCATGGCAGGGAGCATGGTGACACACAGGCAGACATGTTTCTGGGGAAGTAGCTGAGAGTTCTACACCCAATCCACAGGCAGCAGGAAGGGAGACATTTGAGCTTGGCGTGGGATTGGCTTTTGAAACCTTGAAGTCTCCTCCCAGGGATACAGCTGATCTAACAAGGCCACATCTATTCCTTTCAAGGAATACCACTCCCTGATGAATAAATATTAAAATCAGTGAGCTTATGGGGGCTGTCTTTATTCTTATACCACCACATATGGTATAGCAATATGTCATGAGGAGTCGCATTATTGCTGTGTTCTTTTTGCAGAATAATAATAGTAGATATTCCCCTGGGCCTATGACCTAGCTAGTTTCAGGTTCTTAGCCATGTTAGCAGTGCCAGATACGGGTTCCATCTCCTGGAGTGGGCCTTAAATCCAATCAAATAGTTGTTGGGTATGTCCATAACATTTGTGCCATCTTGTTGGCCAGACAAGTTCCCATGGTTCCCTTCCTGTAGGGTTTTGCTTCCATTACAGCTGATCCCCAGTCTCCCCTCTTTTTAATCTCACCTATCACACTCAATCCCCGTAAACACCATGGCCCGTGTTCTTATGTCTCTTCCACCTCCTTATAACTGCTTTGTCAGTGGATAAAACACCAAGGAACATGTTTGAAGCATGTGGAAACAAACTGTGGGGCACAGAGGAGTGAGGTAAGATGGTATTTCACACACCCAGGAGTCTGCAGTTCATGCTGGGAGACCTGAGACGGGCAGCAGAAGGCTGCAGGGCACTCTCTAGTGGGCCTCGGAATACTGAAGACTTTATTCACTCGGCCACTGAGGGACCAAGTTGGTAGCCAACGTCCTAGGTTCTGGTCCAGCAAAAAATCATACCTTGCAGCCAATATCTGAGCATCAAGCCATGCTCCATCCAACATCTGAGCTCTTCACTGTAACACCCTCCCTTAGATCTATTTTCTCTTAACCCATCCCCTTCCCCCATAAACCAGCAGCCCCTACCATGTATTATTTGGTGAATGTCTTGAGAAGCAGCAGAACACTCTCCCAAGTGTGTATCAGAAACAGATAAGAAAGGGGAGGAGGGAAATGTGGGAATGAGTCTTTATTTCCAATTGCCCCCACCAATTCCCTGCACACCTATGCCAGGTGCAAGGTTTTGACCAGAGCAGTGGTAATCACCAAGTATGTATGGATAATAGTTCTTAAAACCAAATAATGTGGGTAATGATTTTATTTATGAGAATATATGTTCTGAAGGCCAAATCACCCAATTCATGCCACATATTTAATTAAGGCTTACTCCTACTCAGAAGTTAGACAATTTCTCTGATAGAGTTTACCAATCATTGGCAAGACTATTTCTGTCCCACGGAAGAAGTGTGAGGACTAACAGGTGGATATTCTGGAAACAGCAGCAATCTTCTCAATGTCAGGACAGGGAAACCACAGCCTTTGTTTGGGCACAAACTCAGCAAACTGCCAGACACACAGGGAATGTCTCACATAAGAACCCTGCTGCCCAGAAGCCGTGGATCAGGTTAGTGACTACTCTCAGGGATATTTCATTGTGCAAACAAAACAAAACAACAGCAACAAAAGAGCATGCCTCATTAAAAAAAAAATCTATATTTGTCTCATATGTGATGGCTTGGCTTTCAGCCTGTGGCTCTATAGAGAAGAGATTGAATCATGAGGGTGTGAGCAGCATCAATACATCATACTATTGAGTTTATAGCTGAGAAGACAATTAAGAGTTGGGTCCTAGCCAGGTGGTGGTGGTGCATGCCTTTAATCCCAGCACTCAGATGGCAGATGCAGGAGGATCACTGTGAGTTTGAGACCAGTCTGGTCTACAAAGTGAGTTCCTGGACAGCCCTGGGATGTTATAAAGAGAAATCATATTTTTGAAAGGAAAAAAGAAGGGGTGGTAGGAGAGGGAAGGAGGGAGGGAGGGAGGAAGACAAAGAAAGAAAGAAAGAGAGGAAGGGAGGGAGGGAGAGAAGGAGGGAGGGAGGGAGAGAAGGAGAGATGGAAGGGAGAGGGAAGGAGAGGGAAGGAGGGAGGGAAGGAAGGAAGAAAGAAAGGAAGAGAGAGAGAGAAAGAAAGAAGGAAGAAGGGGATCCTAATTGAAGGAAGTGTGCATGACGGGCAGGGTGCCTCTGAAGAGCTCTGAAGGGGATGTTTTTTTTGCTAAATTCCTTTCCTGTCTGTCACTTGTTGCTTCCTGTCCACCTTGAAGGGAGCAGCTTTCTTCCACGGTGGGTTACACCATAATATGTAAGGCAGAAGCAATAGGGCCAGCTCCCATACCCTTAACCAATGAGCCCAAGCAGATAGTCCCTCCTTTAAGTTGACTTTTCTTAGGCCAGTGATGAAAATTTGCATATGTAAATACTTTCAAGTAATTATCTACATGATTGAATGAGAAAAGAAACCTTTGGTGTCACCCATTTGGGGATGGCTGGCTTCTCACAAACCTGCCTTGGCGGTTCTGTTTCTACTGCATCTTAGAGGTGCAACATCCAAGCTTTGCAGGATGAGCAGAAACGCATACGTGGGGAATGGGGTGGGGGTGCTTGTCCAACAGGACAGACCCTTGTGCTCTCATTCAAGAGCTAAAGATTGAATATAAAGATGTCAGTAGAGGTTCCTGGGTGGTAGGAGGGTTGATGGAGGGAAACAGAGAGGCTGGATAAAGGGTGGCAGACCACAGTGAGACAATAGCAGGGAGCTCTTGCTCTCCATCACACCGTCAGATGACTGTGGCTCACAACCACCGCTTTTTAGGAAGAGCTAAGTTCAGAGACACGGCCACCCCCACTGTGAAGGAATGGAGAGGGAAGGACCTGCCAGTCTTCTGTTTTGCCCTTGCAGTGTATCCAAGCACTGGATTAGTTCAGTGGGCTCTTACTTTCAGTGAGTGGCATGAGCACATGAATGTTTGCACACACACACATACATACACACACACACATGCACGCACATACTTTTTGAAAATATAAAAATATTCTATTTGTCCTGCCAGCTCTACTGTGTTTGTAGATGTGCTGGAAGGATGAACTAGCACATTCTCTGCCTTTGCTGTATTTCGGCAATGAATATAGACAGACACGGAATTGTCATACACATGATGGTCTTACATCCAAACTCAGCATCTCTAGGCTCCGTCTCATATAGAATCAGTGTGTGCCAGATGATGTTGTAGTCTGTTTTTTCGATGTCGCCTGCTAATACAGAATTCATGGTCTATTCCCACATCTTGCTGTATTTAGTACTCTCTGTCTCTCTGTCATTCTCTCTGTCTCTCTCTGTCTCTCTCTCTCTGGTCTCATTTGATCTGGGAGGGTAAGACCCCTTTGCCTAATTCTAGTCTTACCATAATTCTAGGCTGGTCACCGTGGGGGGTTGTGGTAACAGTGTATACAAGCTCTATTCCAACTTATTTGGCATTACATTGAACTCTGACTTCTTCTGCCTCTACCTTCCTGGTGCCAGGATACAAAGCACCATGCCTGGCTTTATGTGGTAGTGAGGATCAAACCTAATATGCCTTCTAGGCAGACACTTTACCAGCTGAGATGGGCACTTTGCCTGCCCTTAAAGCTGTAACTCTAAACGTGGACACCAATATAGATGCGGTAGTGGCCGACCTTCCCTTTCTTACTGGCCACCTTCTCAAGACCCCTGGATTTGGACCGTCCTTTCTGAAACAGAGGATAGGGGATGAGGAGGAGCCAGTTAAGTACAGATGAGACATTCAAAGGCCAATAAGAGCTTAGTACAGAAAACTAAAAGCCCTGGATGTTCAAATAATTGTTCTTTTTCCTCAATTTTCAGAAGGGATTTGTTATTTGAAAAATATGCTAACTTGTCTGGTTATGGTTGACGAAGGGAGAACGTTCCAGAACTTTTTTTTTTTTCTCTAAGTAAAATCATCGTCATGCTGTTCGAAAGGAGCTGAGTCACTGGATCATCTGGGAGCAGTGTTCTTTTCGGGGGTGGGGGTTGGGGGGTGGAGGTGGATTAATGAGATGTCTGGCCCTTACCGCGAGGTTAATTTACCTGGGATGAACCATAGCTGGTTCAACTTCCTATCACACTCCCCAGAAAACGCTGCAGTCCACCATCCTCCAGGCAAAACTCATTTACATTTTTTATCTCCCTACAGTCGGGTATGAGATTCCAGCGGTCATGTTCAGGCATAGCTTAGCACGCGAGTCACCTCAGTGAGCAACAGCTTAATTTTCAGTGACATTTGGAGTCTGCGCATCTGGGCTGGTGGAGCCTTCTCTACTGTGACGTGTTCATTCTAGTGAGTAAAAATACTAGTGTTTGAGTCACTGATATGAAAATGAAAAGTGGCTTTATTCCATGGGCTTCAGGCAAGGAGGGTGGCTTCTTTTCTGGTTCCTTGGAGTTATTCCGGAAGGAGCTGTGGATATCTTCCTTGCTGTGGATGGGTTGTACTGTGTGGGGTGGGGGTAACTCCATTTGGGAAGCTCGTGGACCTGCCCTTAGAGCCCAGCTTTGCCTCTCGTCCATTGTATGATTAACGTCTGCACTGTGTGTGTGTGTGTGGGGGGGTGTTACGGGGAGATGTGTACTACATCATCTTTCCTCTTGTGTGAAGTTTAGTGCCAAGGGGATGGCTGCTGTCACTGGCCAGCTCACCAGGGGTAGATTTGACCGGATTCACCTGAGGTTCTTCTAATTTCTGTGTTGAGAAACCATGGTGACCCCCTAAAGACCCATATTTTCAGGCAGTGCTTGCCTAGGTCTGACTGGTTCACAGCTCTGGGTCACTGGGTGAAATGCATTCTCCACTTGGATTTCCATGTGTTGTTTGGAATCTGACTAGTTGGGGTAAGAAGAAGAAAATGAACTGGAAAGCAAGCCTTCACAAATAAAGTAAACTCCTGAGACGTGAGAGGCTGGATCTAAAACTAAAGATGCAGCTCCTTCACGTGTGCGGGACCCAGTGGATGACAGAGACAGAATGCTTTTACAAGTCACAGTCTTGGGCTGGAAGGGCGGCTTCTTTGGAAGTGTTTTACTCCAGTTCTGGGGATCTGAGTTCAAGGCCAGCGCCCAGGGAAAATAGCCAGGCCTTGTAATCTATGCTTGTAATCTCAGTGCTGGGGAGGCAAGAGACAAGAGGATCCTTGGACGTTTGCCGTCTGGCCATCCAGTCCTACTTGTCAAGCTTCAGGTCAGTGAGAGACCCTATCTCAGAAAAGAAGGTGGGCAAAGCTTCAAGAACAACACCCAAGGTTTTCTTATGTACACGTGTACACACACACATGTGCGCACGCACACATGTACACGCACACGCACACAAATGTACACACATAGTCTCCACTAGTACCTGAAGAGTGAATGTGCCTGCCCCCTTCTCCTCAATGTGTAAAAAGTCTTGAGGGTGAAGGATCTCAAGCTTTCCTGGAAACGACAGTTGTGTAGGCATGACCTCTCAAAGCGGTTCAGTGTGGACCTGCACTTCTTACATCACAGGCCTCGGAGAAAGGCATGGTAGACTCTGGGAACTTGCCTAGGACTCCAGAACAAAAGGTGGCAGGTGTTAGAATCAACCAACCGGCGGGACGCGTAGGCTTGGTACCGCAGTACACTCTTTCCCCTACCTCCAGATGGCTTCTAAAGTATGAGGAAGTTAGCAAGGTGCTGGGGACTGTGGTCTGGAAGAGGTGGCCAGGTGCTGAAGTTCTTTGCCTGGGTGACTAACTTCAGAGCAAAGGGCTCATGAATGACAAAGTGGAGTAAAGGTCACAGCTGCAGGAAGTTGGGAACCACACTGCTTAAGGTCAGGGGCTTTATCCTCAAGACGCTGATCTAATGAACAACACACACTGCTCTTCTGGACTTAAAACCAAGTTGGGCCGGAATGTTCATTCTGACTTGGGCCTTGGGGGTGAAAGGAGCAAGGAGCGGGAGGGACCCTTCCTGGTGTCTGGACACAGCCTGGAGATTGCTGTGAGCGCTGGATACGTTTGTAGCAAATTGGTCCCCATCATTAGGGCTTTCCCTTTGGTCGCAACCTCTAGGAAGCGTAACCATACCATTCGGGAAGAATGCACCAATGTTGCTTTTCCGGTTAGGCGAACCCAGAAATGGCCCTCTTTTTACTAGTTTTTCCTTCTGAAAGCAAACACTGCCCCACCCTACCCCTAAGCCTGTGCAGAATAGCTGACATTCTTCCTTTCCCTTGTAGAAGGCAGATTAGCACCACCTGTCTTGGCTAACATTCACGGGATTCGGCAGGAAAAGTAGTATTAGGCAAGAAAGGCTCCCCAATGTGGTATTTTAGGATTACGTCTTTGGTTGCGAAACTGCTACCTTTGTATTCAAAGGTGATGAACCATTTTCTGGCTAGAAGCAGAGTTGTCGCAGTGAGGTGTCAAGTTCAAAGGAGACCCTGCAAAGAGCTAAGCCAGATTTGAGCCAAAGTCTTTGGAGGAAGGTGAGTGATGGGTGGCCAGGCTTGCTTACATTTTTCTACTTACTGTTACAGTGCAAGGAGGATTGTGGTCATCCCCTTGCTGAACCACCCCACCCCTTCTTCTATGGAAGGTATTAATGTGGGCCCTCCTTCCGACTGGATCTCTGCCAGCTGGCTGGGAGCAGCTCAATGGCTTCCTCTGTGAGGCAGTATCAGGGAGGTTGCAAGTGCCCCCAGGTTCAAAGGGCTTTGAGCTGGGTGTGCTGGATTTGGAGTGTAGAAAGGAGGACGCCGTGGGCTGCTGTGTGTTTAACCTTTTGCTGCCTGCGTTATTCCTCTTTCTGAAATGGTGACAGTGGACTGCTTCTGAGGCATATTGAGAAGATTGCCGAGTTGCGTTTGGTGAAGGGCTCTGAGATTCTCAGATGAAAGGCGTCCCCAACAACTACCCTCACACTTTGTTCTTGCATGGCGTTTTTCTTCCAGGGAGCGCACACTGCTTGATAAAAATGATTTCATTAATCCTCACAGCATCCCTCTAGTGATTATTATCTCCCGTCCTCATAGCAGGAATCTGGAGCAGAGGAAGGAAAGTGACGTGGCTAAGGCAACCCAGCAGGCCACTGGTCAACTCCACAGTGGGACGCAGGTCTGGCCCATTCCCCGTTGATTCATTCATTTGCCAAATATTTGACCACAATTACAAGCCAGTCACTTGAGCTATTGAATATGAAGGACATTATGGGAAATGAAGTAAAACTTATTCTTTGTCATCGAAGAGATGGAGTCTGTACACTTGAGGTAGTCGATAAATAATAACAAGATAACATAGCCGGCGCTGGGCAAAGGGGAGTAAAGCCAGCATGCATTCAATGGAGTCCAAAAGGAAACACAAACAAAAACAAATCAACAAAAAGTCCAAATCAGTAACACTGGTTGAGAAAGGATGTCCTATGAATGAGCACCGTTTTGAAGGCTGAGTTCATTAGCTCACCAGTAGAAAAAAACATGTCAAAGAAACATGTCTCAAAGAGAAGCATGAAGGAGCATGGGAAACCCTCACGGGCCAAGGGATGCTCCTGGCTGGCTGAGAGCAAAGTGAACGCGAGAGAGAAGAGAGCGGAGAGGCCGAGAGGCAGCCTAAGCAATCCGAACTACACGCATGAGGCCACTGAGTAGCGTTGGAGTTTGCTCAAGGAGAAGGAATGAGGTCACCTTCACAAAGAGTGTTCTCTTATCTGGAGCTGCACTTTTTACAGTTTCAGTTTACCTGGAGCCGAATGCACCCTGAAAATAGCAAGCAGAAAATCTCGCCCAGAAACAACTGGTGAATTCAAAGCTGCATGCTTTCTGAGTCGTCTGTGGCAATCCTGCATCATTCTTCTGGCTCCCACAAGGGGCACGCATTGCTTTGCCTGGACTATCTACCTGCCCATCAATCACTTAGTGGCCATCTTAGTTATCAGATCAACTGCCAGGACACCGCCTCACTTGTGCCTCAGCAATACTGCTTTGATTTAATACAGCCTCAGACACAAGAGAAGTGACCTTGGCAATTTTTACCCATTACAGAGAACCCCACAGAGCTTCCTTTGAGTATCATTACTAGAAGGTTAAGTAGAATGAGATGAGGTAACAGATGTGTATGCCTTCATTATAGTTTCTTAGTTATTGTTCGTCTCTTGTCATGCCTGCTCCCTAAAATCATGTTGCCACAGTACACACAGTGTACACAGAGTCTGGACTACCCCTGCTTTCAGACATCAAGTGGAGGACAGGCCTTGCATTATATTCCTTGTCAAAAGTCTTCTGGTGACTGACTGTGGCTGTCTGTGTGTGTAAGGGCCTGTCCAGAAGTCAGAAAGACAGCTCTCTGACACACACACCAGTCACTCGGCCTTCTTTGTATGATTTACTTAGTACGTGTGTGTGTTTGTGTGTGTTTTGGGGTTTACATCCCAAGGCCTTGAACATGCTTGGCAAGTGTTCTACCAGTGAACTATACCCCCAGTTCTCTTTTCTACTTCTTATTTTGAGGCAGTCTCATAAGCTGCCCAGGTTGCTCTTGAGCTTCCTCAGACCTGCTCAGGCAGGTCTTGAACGTGCTGCCTCCTACGGGAGGTAGAATTACAGGCCCGTCTCACCGGGCTCAGTTCTCCTACGTGGTTTCAGTGTTGTTTTGAAATTCTACAGGGGAATGTCAAGAAAACAGCTGCAACAATGCTCTTTCATGGCTACTGTGTTTCCTCATCTCAAGATGCACGGAACCATCATTTCAAAATTCGATGATCTATAACACAACTTTTCAATGATGGTGCGGTTAGCGCCTGCCACTCTTCTGCCTTGAAATCCATCAGGCAAAGTGATTGAGTCTGCATCAATTACTCCTTACAGTGGAAAGTGAGCCTTTGTTAGGCTGTTTGTTAAGTAGCTTTTCAAATTAGATACAAGAGAATGCTCTTCAATGCAAAAGAGTGTTGATTTTTTATTCTCGTGATTAACCATTCTGTGATTAGACATATTTATTTTTATTTTTACTCAAGCTTATAACCATGAAGTCAAATTTAAGAATGGGTCCCTAATCACTTGTACTTCTTTTTCTTTCTTTTTTTTTACCCCATGTCAAAAAAATTTTTTGAAACGTCTGTCGAGAAAAATTGCTGTGTTCGAGGCTGTGAAATGTTTCCAGGTGCGAATGGATGCAGATCTATAGGCTATGCGTACGTCGGAAAAGGAAGGCGGGCTTGGTGTTGGAATCATAGCTGTCTGGACAGGATCTCCTGATTTTTCAGCTTGGAGAGGCACCCATTCAAAATAGTCTCCAAAATTTAAATTTAAAAAAAGTTATACTTTTTATTTATTTACTTACTTGTGTGCATGTGTGTGTGTAGATCCGAGAACTGCTTGGGGAGCAGGTCCTTTCGCTCTGCTCTGTAAGCCTCAGGGATTAAGCTCAGGTTGTCAGACTTAACAGGAGGTGACCTGAACATCAGTCTGCCTCACTGCTCCCTTCTGTACCCTGGGTGTGTAAGAACTCCAGC